>VZTN01018122.1:225281-279970 GCA_013400515.1 Erpornis zantholeuca
GGAAGAAATTCTTCCCTGTGATGGTATTCACTGGAACAGGTTGTTTAGAGAAGTTGTGGCTGCCCCATCCCTGGAAGTGTTCCAGGCCATACTGGATGGGCCTTGGAACAACCAGTGGAAAGTGTCCCTACTCATGGCATGGGAGATGGAACAGGCTGATCTTGGACTACATTGTCCCCCTGTACTGAGTATTGGTGAGGCTGCACCTTGAGTACCATGTTAGTGTTGTTCCCCTTACTCCAAGGCAGACATTGAGGTGCTGGAGTGTGTCCAGAGAAGGGCTGTTTGAGGGGTCTAGAATATAAGTCCTGTGACTGAAGGTGCTGGCATTGTTGAGTCTGGAGAAGAGGAGGCTTGGGGGAGACCTTATCACACTCTACAGCTCCCTGAAAGGCGATCATAGTCAGGCCATGGTCAATCTCTTCTCTCACGAAACCAGCAACAGGACAAGAGGAAATGGCTTCAAGTTGTGCTGCAGAAGGTTCAGGTTCAAAATTAGAAAGATTTCCTTCAGTGATAGACTGGTTAAGCATTAAAACAGGCTGTTCAGAGAAGCAGCCTCTTCTCAGCTCTGGAAATGTTTAAAAAGTGAGTGGCACTTTGTGGTATGGTTTAGTGGACTTGGTGGTATTGAGTCCAGGTTTGGACTTGATGATCTTGGAAGAGTTTTCTGACTTAAGGATTCTATGCTATGATCTTCTAGGTTCTCTTCCAACCTAAACCATTCTGTGATTCTTTGATTATGTAGGCAATGAAATTTCTTAGCAGAAGCATTCATATGTAGCTGGGGAAGAGTAGTAGTTATGGGTAGACAACAGCATTTGATGTTTGGTTTTTTTACAGCTTCTTTTAGTTTCTGTTAGTGAGGGCACAGGATAAGATGAGCTTTTGAGTAAGTTATAAGGTGTTCAATGATAGCTTTTGGAACTGTTTTCAGTTGCGCTACCATTTTTTTTTATGAGATTTGATAAATTCTGAATAAGAAATAGCAAATAATGCTTTTGTGAATGTCCCAGAGGAACTGGAGGAAACCTGCTCTAGCTAAAAATGTCCTTTTACGTAGCAGGGGGGCGGGTGAACTGGACGGCCTTCCAACCCAAACTATTCTATGATTTTATGAAAGTCAGAAAAACATTAGCTTTCTGTTTCTCCCACCTTATTAGGTGTTATTCCTACTTTCCCAGGCAATGTGCTTACAGCTGGTGCCCATTTCAGTAGCTGGGCTAGCTGTGCTTTTTTCATTAGCCTAGTTAATGTGTGGGGAGAGACTAACGTGTACTTTGAGAGACATGAATTTGATCATAAAGTTTCCTGAACAGGTTTGTGAATAATAAATTCATTTGTGAAAATAATAATTTCATACAGTAAAATTGCTATGGATAGTGAATAAACATTAAACATATTTAGTCCCTCTGCAACCAAATGGCATTGGAGTTAGAGTAAATTTGGTCTGGGAATGATTTTCCACAGACCTTGATCTTTTCAGGAGCAAGACTGAACTGAGAACACCTAGACTGTTACTGAAGATGTTTCTCTACTCTGCTCTTAAAAGCAGTTCCCTAAACAACCTGTTCCAGGGTTTTACTATCCTCAATGTTAAGCTTTTCTTAATCAAAATTTAACTAAACATTACCTAAAATAAAACTAATAATGTCTTGTCTGCTTTCCTTGGCATATAGAAACCATTTTTTCTCTCTCTTTGTAACAATAATCTTTTATAGCGGGGAAGATACTCTCCTTACATACTCATCTAAATCAGTTTCTTCTTGTTTTCTACTTTCTGACCTTCTCCTCTGGCTCCCCTGGGAACATTCCCACATTTAGCTACATCTTTCTCAAAGTGTGTTGCTTACTTTGCACTTTAATCCACTGTTACAAAGTGTCCTCAACTCCTTCTTCCCTAGCATTATCCCCAAATTTTTAAGCTCACTCTCAACTCCTCATTAATGAAAATACAGGCTGGTTCCAGAATCTCCCTTGACATCTCCTCACTGACATATGCTATTGATAACTCTTTCTCATACAGTTGTTTAGTGTCAGTCTCCAGTCATTCCTTGTGGATGAGAATGCAATTTAAAAGTAGATAAGGTTCTGCCCTCAAAATCTTATATGAAGCTGTGACGTTGATGTATTTTTAGAAGTGTCCATTGTGTTACATTGTCGCTGTTTAGTCCAAAGGATGACAAAAACACGACATGGACTTTCTTGATGAGAAGCCAAGAAAAATCATTTATTAACAGAAATCCTTCATTTTTATAACCCAGATCGCTAGAAGGCATAACACCCGGGACACAGGCATTGGTCCCAACATGGACACCCCTCTCACACCATTGGTCAGTTACAGAGAAAACTTGTTAGAACAACAAGACTGACAAACACCTCAGTGAGATAGAGGGTTCCCAAAACACCTCAAGTTGTTTACCACAACTTTCTCCAGCTTCCCATGCTGTGGCCGTGAGAAGGTATATTGCTTTGACTCTCACAGCTTCTGCTCTGGCTGTGGTAAAATTCCACAATCAGAGCAGAAAAGCTGAGAAATCTCCTTTACAGGGTCCACATTACATATCTCCTGAGGGATTTGAATTACTTTTCTCTTTCTTTCTTTTATATACTGCTGCATTACTTGATATTACTGGAGCAAGGGACACCAAAGAAATAAAGAGAAATTTGATTTAAAAGAGAAAAAAACATTACACAGCAGTACTGTGTTCTGGGATTTGCAATTGCTGGAGTTCATGAAGGCAGATGGTTTCCCTGTGGTCAGAAAGAAAGGGTTGAGGGAATAACACAGCCAAGGGGATGAGATGTCAAGGAAGGAACATCTCTTCTATCATCCCTAATGCAATAGCCCAGGTGCTGGTGGTGTATGAGAAAAAGGACTACAGAAAGTGCTCAGATTTATGTTTTACTCCTGTAACAGCATCTCCCTCATCCACTGGGCCATAAAGGCAGTTGCTGTGCCCCACAATTACTTTTTTTATGTCCTCATTAAAAAGTCCCTATCAATAGGACTGACAGAGTGAGGTTCCAATGGGTATATCTTCCCTGTTATTATATGTCATAATCATGGGTGACAGTACAGAGTTGACCTCAATTTGGATCTCAGGTGCCAGCTGTGCAATCAAAAAAATATTTCTCCCTCTATCTGCTGACGGGACAGAGTAAATTGGGATCCACAATGAAGTTATGTGACATTGCTGAGCCGAACTTCATCAATCTTAGAGGTCTTCTCCAACCTAAACAATTCTATGATCTCCCCATAGCTTTTAAAATTAAAATCCCCACTCTTCATCTGGGGGAAGACTCTTAGAAGTTCTAGGATGTCCTTCACCACTTCTCCTGAGAAGCCAGCCCCATGATGAGGCTGCATGGTGTGTTGCAGTGCTTCTGCAAATGATGGCTGGAAAGGGGAGATTTTGGACAGGCATATTGAATGGGATTTGTCCAGCCAGCAGTGCTGACCTTCTCCCTTCTTAAAGAAAAAAGCACTGTGACAATGTGAAAGCCTGTTCTTGAGCCAGAACTTTGACTGGGACTACAGCCGAAGCATAATTTCTCAACAGTCTTCCAAGTGCTTTTAGAGGTTACAGTGTTGTGTTAAGATGCAGTCGCCTCCCTTTGTATTTTCTCTCTGAGGCTCAGGAGGAGGACATTTCTCTGAGTTGCTAGAATTATGCTGGATGAGGCCCAAAACAAATGAGATTGAATTTAACCCATCAGTGGGGAGCCTGGTGAGATCACAGCCGTAGGCTCTGAAAGCCAATGTTCAGGGCAGCTTCTGTGGGTAAACTCTGGTCTTTGGACTCCTCTGTCTTCCCCCACTGGCTGAGAAACTATCTGTTTCATCTCATTTAATGAAAGATGAATATAATTCATATCCAGGCCTATGCTTTAAAACAGAAAATGAGATGTCTGCTTAGTGGCATTGTTAGGAAAGTTTTCTAGAAGCCCATATATGTTTATGATGGGCTAAAAAGCTTTCTTTGGCTATTCAGCCCATCCATTCTGAATGTCCCTGTTTCCTGATACCAAACTGAGGGAAGCTTGAAGATTTTTTTAATAAGATTTTGCTTTTTTCCTTTCTTTGTTTTAGGCTGTGGGGAATGGGTAAGGTATTTGGGAAGGCCTATCTCCTACTAGATCCCCCTTTTTTTTTTTTTTGCAAACCACAAGAATGGATGGAGGGAAAGAGAGAATCCCAGGTCCCAATACAGCAGGTAGAAGAGTTTTGCTCTCTATGTGAATGGGGTCAATATCACTGTTGTGTTCTTTAAATGTTTGGGGAGTAAATATCCTCAGTGGTGAGCTGGAGTCAGGATCCATATTCCTTTTCCTGACCATTTTAGTGAGCTCCCAGTATGAAGTGACATGGATGCACTGCACATCCTTCACCATGCTTCTGCAGACTCCCCATCCTCCTTAGGTGAACCTCCAGGAAACAACCTTTCCATCCACTAGCAAAGCTGAATAAGGTTGACAAAAACCCTCCCCTCTTCTTATGTCAACACACCTATATTTGAACCTTTGCTCTGAATACTTAATGCATTTATTAATACATTTATGAGGAGTCATTTGGAGCTTTCTTGTGGAGGAGCCCCAGCTCACAGGGGCACTAACAAGGCCTTTGGTTCAGTGTTAGGCAAACACAGTGTGGCTGCACACTTCAGCTTCAGTAGAGGCTTTCAAAGGTTTATAAATATTTACACACACTCCCGAATGAGAGTGAGTTGAGGAGGGGCCTTTAAGCACTGAACCTGGAGAGGAATGTGAATCAGAATAACAAACAGGACGCAGAAAAAATGAAGGAAGAGAAGAACAGTATTTCAACACTTCACAAATCCCATAACTTCTCTTAAAGAATTACCTCATGAGAAATACCTATAAATCTCATCGATTTGTTTTCATCTATTAATAGTTGCTTAGCTCAAGGGTCCAACTTATGCTCCTCTCTCCTTTTCCTGCCCCAAAACAGCCTTAGAGTGTTTCTGTCCAAAATAAGCCACAAAATAGCCACTCAGAGTAAGATTTAGGAGAGATGTCAGCAATTACCCCACTCGATAAACCACCTTTCTTACGGTAGTTTCAAAACTGCATCAAATTCACAGCCCCATTGTGTTGGGTACATACCAAAAAAGTGCAAGCATCTGACCAAACATAAAGCACTTCCATCCTAAGTTATCTATATATAGTCTGTGGAGAAATGGTGTCTCTAGGACATGGTTCATCTCATCCAAAAGTCAAGGCCTGTGCACTTTCATGTCCAGTGACTTGTAGTATTTTAGGAAATGGCATAGATGGTTTTTTAGGACAGTTGTGAAATGGTAATCAATGGATCAATGAAAGAGATTCCTCAGTTCATGAGTTGCTTCTGAAAACCTTAAGCCATTCACTGGCAAGCAGACAAAATGAGGGAATCCAACACAATAGCTGATTTATCCCACTGAGTCTAGCTTTAATTAAAAGCAGAAGGGAAACTAACAGTGAAAGTCTGTGTAATATTTAGTGACTTGTCATCCTACCCTGTGCTCCTGCCACACTTCCTGTTCCTGGGTCAGGACTCAGGGTATTTTGGAGCAAAGTGCCCAGCTGCTCATGCCATGCTGGGAGAAAATCAAAGGGGAAAAAAGTGCACAGTCCAGTCCTGCTAGTATTGGTTGCGATTCCCCTGATAGGGTCAGTGCATAGTGGCTGTAACAGCCTGCTGAGGACATTTTTCACCCTGGGATCCTTGGCATGAAGCCTGTTCAAATACTATCTGGCTGCAGGGTTCCTCCTTCACCCTCTTCAGGTTAGGCAGTGGTGGACAAATACTGGTGCTTGTTCTTTAGGGTGTCATCTTCTTCCAGCTCCTTTCAGACAGTTTTGGAGCCTGCCTGGGAACACAGATTGTTTGGAAGGATTAGTTCTTTTTGTGGAGGTATCCCAATAGCTTTGCTTGTCTGCTCATGTGGGGGCAGCCTGGCCCAGCTGACAGGCAGCCTGAATGCTGCCAGTCCCAAACTGAGAGTCAGAACAGGAGTTAGTGTTATTTTGGGTGTCACAGCAGGTCACATGAGTGCGTCCTGGGGCTTCTCCTACTACCATTGCAGGCATAGGGGGCTGTTGGCTGGGTGCTCGCTGTGCTGGCTTCACCCAGTGCCTTGCAGGGCTGTCAGGCCCAGTAACACCATGGGGCAGTGGTTTGGGAAACCTTGCAGGAATTTGCACTTGCTCAAAGCATTTTCCTTCTTCTAGACAATGCAACAAGACTTCCAATGGGAGTGACAGCTGCGACTTGATGTGCTGTGGCAGAGGCTACAACCCCTACATGGACAAAGTGGTGGAGCGTTGCCACTGCAAATACCACTGGTGCTGCTACGTGACCTGTAAAAAGTGCGAGAGGACTGTCGAGAGATATGTGTGCAAATGAAAACCCTTCTCTGCCCACGTGGGAGCTGAGATGGCAGCGGTACCCCAGCACTATTCAGAGAAAACATTTCCCTGACTGGACATCATTTACCTTGTAAAGACACAGACTTGAGGAGACATGGTAGGAGGAAAAGCAACAATCACACCAATAAAAATAAGAACGTAAAAGAACCTCCTGAAAAGCAACAAACCCACAAATATTTCCCCTCGCCAAGAAAATGCTCTCTGAGAAGACAAAACATCATTTGAGATGGTATCTTCTTCCAAAATATTTCCTAAGGTTGCCAGTGATGTCCAGCCATCAAGTGCCTTAGTATTCTGAGAAATAAATACATAAACTTTCCTTGGGGGAAAAAAACCAACATTTGTTTGACAATAACTAAGGCTCACACCTGCCTATGCCTTCTAGCACAGGTACTGACTGAGTCTCCATTAGGACCATCCCAGAAGGGAAAATGCTACAACTTTTCAGCAATAACTGCCTTTATTGCCAAAGACTTAATTTTTAGCAGGGAATCATCTACTCTGAATAATAAAAGTGGAAAGATTTCAGGTCAATCCCCTGAAATGAACAACTAATTATAATCTTTCTTTTACAGATGTCTGTGACTTTGAACTTATTGTTGAAGGAAAATATGTCCTTGATTTGTCCAGGCTGAACAAAATTCAGCCATGAAAAAAATCCCCTGGAATCCTGCAGGCAGCGAGAGTAGGGTAAGCTGAGAAGGACTTTATGGGATCCACAAGACAGTAGTGGAGCCATTAGGATAAAATAACAAAGTCCAGTGGCAAGCTCCTGCTCTCTATCTCTTTGCCCTTTGGGTGTGATACCCTTAGTCATTGACATTCTTCCACATTGGCCTATCAAGTCCTTGGGGAAATATGCCACTGGCTTTTTCCCCCACAAAACCATTGGTCCAACCCCAGAAAGCTGCTGAGTGTGGAGCAGTCTTGGCTGTAGGGGGTGCAGCCATGGAAGTCAGCAGCTACTCCTATCAGGAAGGACTGGGAACGTGTCAGTCCTTCATGTGTCCCTGCCCTGACACAGCAGAGAACCACTATCTGTGGCTGTACATATTTTCTTTTGTATGCAGATATACAGAAATATTTATGTCTTGTACTTTCATCTGCTTTACTTCCTACATAAATATATCCTTATATTATAAGTAAGTATTAACAATAGTATGAAATAAATGCTGAAGTTACTGGTGCAACAGCACAATGTTAGATTACTGTTTCATTCTTCTACTTGGAAATCAACTCTGATTTTCCTCCCAAGGATGGGAAAAGAGCATGGTTTGAGGCACTCACTGGCACAGGATAGGTAAGTTTCTTTATTTCCTGCTTCCCCAGCCTCTTCATTTTAAGCAGAATTAGCCTAGATACAGTCAAGACAATGTAACAGAACACTTGGAGCAAGGAAGCATCACCATTGCTGTTTTGGTTTTTTTTATCAGTCATCACTCTCATTAGTAAAATTTCTCAGTGCCCCTGAGGAGCTTAATAACAAACATGACTCATACCTCTCATGTCATGGGTGGTTGGCTTCTGGCTCCTGCACATGGAGAGGAGTTGCTGTGCAGGGGAGGTTTTAACTTAGCCTAGGTTCCCTTCTTTGCTTTTTGGGGTTTTTTTGGTTTTGGTTTTGTTTTCTTGTTTGTGTTTTGGGCTTGTTTGGGTTTTTTGTTTTGGATTTGGTTTTGGTTTGGTTTTTTGTGGGGTTTTTGGTTTGTTTTGGTGTTTTTTTAGTGGTCATCCAGCCCTGATTATGAAACCTAATGTTGGGAGAAGGATGCTGTTCCATGAACAGAAGGCAGCAGAGCCTCCGATGTCTTTCAGATCATTCTTGGGCACCCCAGCCCCATGAAAAATGCTGTAAGCAGCCAAAAAATCACTCCTACACAAATGTGAAGGGATTCTGTCACTTTTCTAGGGGGAAATATGTCAATAACACTGCAATCTTTCTCCAAATCCTCTTTTTCTTGTCTCTGTTCCTCCCCCAGTCTTGAAGAGACAAGAAGAGGTCTTTCATAGTTTGTCAGTGGTTTGTGTTATTGTCACCCCATAAAAGCTGATGGACTAAAATGTCTCTGCAGTGCGGTATGATGAGTGGTGGGTGCCTTTAGGCTGACATGCAGACAGGCTGGTGGCACAAATCCCACTGCTCTCCAATGCCAGAATTTGGCTTAATTTTATATATAAAGGAATTGTCTACTCTCATTCTTTTAAGGAATTTTATTTTTATTTCCAGTTTCTGATGAAGACAATAAGGTGCAGATGTTCTGACTGAAGAAAAATTTGAGCATTTTAATGCCATTCCGTAATGACTCTTTTTATTGCTCCCTTGCTGATGCCTTAAGTCTTTCTGCTTGGTGAAAAAAGTAGTAAAAGGAAGAAATGCTCTATACATACAATTGTTTTCAACTGCATTTTTCTCCTCCCATGTCAGAGCTGTGATCTTTGACTGGCTTTCTCATGTCAGAAGAAATCATCACCTGGCATTAAAGGAAGTGAGTAAACCAATCAGATATCTGCAGGTCCATCAGGTGGGAAATGAACCCACAGCAGAATGTTAGTCATGGTGGTAACTCACACTTTGTCACCTCATGCCACAGGTGTCCATTACTGAAGATGCTGACCTGAAATAGCTGAAATGTTTGGACTTTTTGCAGTTTGGGGCATCCAGGTTCAAAATCTCTGCTGGCTCCTCTAGATAATCCATCATGGGCTTCATCTGAACTTTGCTTCTTTGAGAAAAAATCAGCGTGGCCCCAGCCCATGTCTTAGGCTGTTAGTCTATGAATTAACAGTGTTACACTGTTTTTGCTATAGCTTCTACTTTTCAGGGCCTTTTCTTGTCTGGAGCAGCTGCACACTGTATTAAGAGTGTGCCCAGGGTTCCTTCCCAATATAAGAGTAATGCATAGGGCAAGGTCTGATAAACTGCAGCCTCCCTTGTTACACAGCCCTGCTTCACCCAGACAAGTAGGGCCATCTCATCACTTTGATGGTTTTAAGCCAAAATAAGGTAGGTTTAAATTAGAAGTTAGGAAGAAATTTCTCCCTGTGAGGGTGGTGAGGCCCTGGCACAGGTTGCCCAGAGAAGCTGTGGCTGCCCCATCCCTGGAAGTGTCCAAAGGCAGGTTGGATGGGGCTTGGAGCAACCTGGTCTATTGGAAGGTGTCCCTGCCCATGGCAGGAGGGTAGGACAAGATGAGCTCTAAAGTCCCTTCCACCCCAAACCATTCTGTGATTCTATGATCTCCCTCTTGATACTCTGGCATTCCAAATTTTTTCAGAAAATGTCTTTCTGTGAGCAGTAGATAGTGTTTTCTGCTTTCTTTTCCTTTAAATAAAAACTAGGAATAACGAAAATACCTATAACACAGGGCCATACTAGCGGAACAACTCTTTCTCCTTGCAACCTGATGCTTCACTCCTTTTATTAGCAGCCAAGTGCAGAGGCCAGAAGAGAAAAGTGTCACATCTCTCAATTTCAATTACTGATGCAACAGGGATCCAAAAGAGAATGGCTGAGTTATCTTTGCAGTCTAGAGGAGGGTGTTCCTGCCCATGGCAGGGGGTTGGAACTGTGTTGTGTTTGCTGGCTTTTAGTTGCAAGCCGCAAAGAGCAACCAGTGCCAAAGAGTGTTTCTGCCTGGCCCAGGTCGGCCCTCATGCTCCAAACCTTCCCTCTGAAGGCATGGACCAGGGGGCCCTCACCAGCCAGGGAGCCTCGTGGCTAGCTCAGGCATCTTGCTCCTCACAATGATGCAGCAGCAAAGGGGATGAGAAGAGGCCTCCGCATGGAGAACACAGGAGACCTTTATTCACAAAGTGGCAAGTCTCCAGAGGCAAAAGCAAAGAGAGACAGGGGTTCTGGAGTTTTATGGGGATCAGGGGAGGGGTGGAGTTGGGGTCCCGCAGAGACCAATAGGAGGAGCCCGAGGGAGTGGCCACGATTTAGGTGGGAAGAGGGGAAAAAGGGGGTGGGGGAATCCCGTTAGAACTGGATGATCTTCAAGGTCCACTCCAACCCAAATCATTCCATGATTCTATAATTTTCTGTGCATATGTGGTCTGAAAGATATTTAGGATTACATTTGTCACAAACTAGCTTTGCAAGGAAAAGATATCCCTCCTTCCCTTTTGCAGGCCTTCAGTAAGCAGTTTTCAAGGCTTTGCTCTGAAACAGTGAGATCTTTCAGCTACTGCAGAAAATGGCTTTAATCACTGTGAATGTCTTTATCAGGTGATGTAGTTCCCTTCTTATAACATGTTTTACCACATCCCAACAGCTGATACAATTTGGCCCAGCTCCATGTCCTACTACACAGCACTGTTGATTTACGCTAGCTGGCAAAATACATCTGATTTATTCCCACAAACACTATTATTTCACAGTCTTACACTATTATCCCTGAGGGAAACAGCAAAGCTATCTTGAGGAGTATTATGCCAGTGGCTTTATAGCATTTATTAATTTAAAAAAAGTATCTACGATTTAATAAAACAGTTTGGACTTAATGCTACTTCCAAATCTGAGGTTTTATACCACGTATACCTCTCCTGGCTTTGTATTTTTTGATTTATTCCCCCCATCCTTATCCCCTTCCAGTTTAATATCATTTAGGTTTCTTCATAAGGTAGGAAAATTATTAAAAAATCATTATAAAAATCTCCCATCCAATTGTGTATTTTTATTCTATAAAAACAGAAAGTATCTTAATTATGCTAAAGCAGTCAGTCCACATTTCACATGCAGCTAGAAAAAGCTCTTGGTGAGGGGAAGGGGAGTGAGGGAAGAAGAAAAAATCTGAATACAATTAGTAGTGTTTCTGTCAGGAAAGTGATAAAAGAGTCCCTGAGGGACCATCCTTTTTCCTGCTAGAAAACAGATCTCTGTAGACAACCATTATTATCCTCCAAGTGAGCTAGACTTGTGCTGCCTAGCTCTGGGCTACCTGTTTGGGGAAGGTGCTGGGAGGAGGCTCTGGAAGTACTTGGGAATGTGGGGAACAAGAGGAAAATTCAGCCTGGGATTGATTGTTGTTAGACCTCCATCCCGTGACAAAGGATTTGCCTTTCCCTATGTCAGACAGGGAGTTGTGAAATAATATCATTATTTTGCTCCCAAGAGCAGATCAGAGCTATCACGGGTATGACTTTTGCCCCTGCAAGGGAGACAGGGCAGAAAACAAGATTTGGGAGAGGGGGAGAAAGAACAGGAAACTTAAAATCCACCTGAGATTAATGAATTAAGATGTACAACTGTTTTGTTTTGTTCTGTTTGCCTCTCAGGACCAGTTTCATCAGTCAGACAGAGTTTGATTAAACATTTCAGCAGAGCATATTCATCTAAAGCACAAATTACCCTCTGTTCATGGAAGCAGCATTAGCTATGTTTTCTAATTGTGAGAGCAACAATAATAAAAATAGTAACAACAGAATACATTGGATTGGTTTTACTTTCTCTTTTGTTAAGAGTAAGTGGACAGTATTTTGTCTGTATTGTAAAAATTAAATGAGTTTTCAATTTTAAAGACCCTTTCTTGGCTGTGTGGAAAGTTTTCTTTTTTTGCTCTATGAAGTTGAATTTTTCAAGGTATTTACCAGAACCACATTGGCTTGAAATTTCTCTTAAAGCAGAAGAGGGTATCATCTAATAGCATGAGTGAAGGAGCTGGGATGTAAAGGGACATGCTACCAGGACTACAGAGCTTAGGGGAAAGCCACTAGATCCATAACACAGCTCCAGAACTTTTGTGCTGCTGTTGATGTAAGGATGAGCTCCAGACCCCAATTTTCATGGGTTGAAAAGGACCCATGACTTACTCTGTGAAGTCTGCTCACTCACATGACACAGCAACAACTCAGACAGGGATGGCTCACATGCTTAAGGCAAAGGTGTGTATAAATGTTTTCCTGATTCAGGGCCAAAGCACTGAAAACCTTGAATAATTGAATCTTATAAATGCCATTTATCAATATTTCAGACCTCTATAAGTGGTAACAGCTGACAAATGGGCTTTTAAAAATAAAGATCCATGTTTCTTTCAGATTTTCTAATTTGCTCAGTGCGGGATAAGGTCTGTAGTGCTGCTCAGTGGTGATGAATGATGAACTGGAATGAAGGTGGAACTATAAAAATTAATCCAGGTAAAGTTGGGTGCTCACAATCCTGTGTTTGTCTGAAGCTCTAGGGTGTGTGACATCCCAATTTCAACATCCTTGAGGATTGGCTGCTTTCTTGAAATTCATGCTGTATTTCAGAAGAAAGAGATTTAAGATCCATTATTCTAAGGGGCATCCTTCCTTCTCAATTGTTTCTCATCTTAAATTTCAAGTTTTGAATTATCCTAAATCAGTTTGAAATTTAGCATAAGATGCTAAAATCTGTGACATCATAAAAGCCATTAATAGCAGTAGCTGTGTCATCAAAGGAAACAAACTGGTAGGCATATCTCAAATCACAGAATTGTTTGGGTTGGAAGTGACCTTAAAGCTCATCTCATTCCAAACCCCTGCTATGGGCAGGAACACCTTCCACTAGAACAGACTGCTCCAAGCCCTGTCCAATGTGGCCTTGAACACTTCCAGGGATGGGGCAACCTGTGCCAGTGTCAGTCAAATACCCCCAGGTCTGTGAGGCCCATCATGCACAGGAGGATCCCGATCTTTCTGTGCTGCCTGCAGACACTGAGAACACACACAAATTTGAGGTACTTTCCACTCAAGATGCAATTAGTTTTACAAAGTGCTGCACAGGTTGACCAGGATCAGGCTTGGGTAGGAAAACTGTTTTCTTTCCTAAACTTCTGCTCTGCCCAGAGCTGCTCTCCTCATATGGCTCAGACAGATTAAAACCCCACCTCAGCGCTCACCTCTTCAGGTGCTCCTTCCTTGTTGAGCTATGGGGGGTGTGAGCTGGAAGTACCTTTGCTTTTGGGGGAAGTGGGAAATGATAGCAAGCAACTCCCTGGGCATCCACACTTGAGAAGCAGCTCTTGGGTATGACATTAAAGTGTTGAGATGACACCTGCAAAGAATGGCTTGATTTAAGACAGCAATAACTCCCCAGCTCACCCTGACTCCCACTTTTCCTCCACTTGATAAAAGACTCTTCTCAGCGGTTTGCAGTGAAGCATCTGGTGCCATTTGAGGCACTTCAGAGTGACCTTCTCCTCGTGAGAATTCTCTACCCACCAGGGCTGGAAGAGGAACATCCAAGGGAAAGCCAAAGGCATTTCAAGTAGTACTGGTGTTTAAGCAATTCAATTGCACCCCTGCATCTGGTGATGCAAGGACTTGAGGACAATTTCTTCCCTTCACAGACTGGTCAGAAGGGCTCTTCCATGTCTACCATGGACCAACAAACTGGATTACACCCAAAAATTAGCTGCACAAAGCCATTAGGCTCATTCTGCCTCCTAAGTGCCACTGACTCACATAGTCCAGGGATGACCTCCAGATCTTACAGCCCCAAATCACCAAGAGGGGCTCCTGAGTTGAACAGGACCTTAGTATAGAGCCACAAGTTGTTGAATGAACTGCCCCAGCAAGAGTTCACTGGGCAGGTTTTGGAGCAAGATTTTCTCAGCTCTCTGCAATAAAGATATTTTCAGAGTGTAGAAACCTGGCATGCCTCCAAAGAGGGGATTGGGATAAGATAAATTATGTCATTGGGAGTTAGTGTGACTCCTTTCATGTAGATATCCATTGAGCAGATGTTGGGTGTCAGGTGAGGCTTATCCTTAGCCTGATGTTTGTCATAGAGGTCCTTTTGTTTTGATGTTTGGTTTTGTAATAAACCAAGCTAATTAGTTATTAAGTATAGCTGGACTATTAGCATGAAAGAATGAGCCTATATAACTCCTATGCCCAAAATTATTACAGCTGGTATCTATTATGTTACATAAATTGCTTAAAGACACTTCCAAATAAAACAATGACAGTCAGCAAATGAAATCAAGCATTGTAAACATGTGAATGTAGCTGGTTAGACTTGCTTTTTCCTTTTCTCTCTATTAGAGGGAACATTTTCATCTTGGGACTTGCACAGAATTCCAAGGAAACTAAAAAAGTTACTTTTCATGGAGTTTGTAAAGAAAATCAAACTATTCAAGCACACTGTCCACTTTACAGTTGCAATCAAATGTCAGACTCAAGGCCCCTGAACTTGACTCATATTGATAATTGCTCTGGTACAAACTAACTTTTTTTCACCCAACCATTGTAGAGGATATTTCAGATAATAAAGCATAAACAAAGAAACTTCAAAGAACAAAATGAATGCCACACAGTGACTGTTTTACATGAACACTGAATTGCTGGCAGAGGATTTCTCCTTACAAAATATTTTCCATTACTCTATCTCATCTGTTTAATAGCCTAAGTGCCCTAGATTACCTTCAGGAGACTTAGATAAGCCAAGAGATCTTTCTGCAGAGAAAGACACTGATCATTCTTTCAACATCATGCTTTTTCTCCTCAAATGATCTTAACCAGTCTAATGAGATTGACCTTCTTTCTTTTTGATGTCTTGCTGGTGTTTCTGAACATTTCTGTCAGTGATGTGTGTACTGGATGAAATACACAAGAACAAAGGAATCATGAAGAATCATTATATACTCCAAAGGTAAAATAAGCCCACAGCTGTCAGGGGGAAGATACGCCAAAGTGCCTTTTAGACACCTAAATTAAGTAGTGAGAATTGAGTCCCATTATGTATATTTTGGCCTAGTTTAATCCAGAACAAGTATTACTTCCCAGTTTTATAACTAGTATGGATGCATAAATAGGCTAGATATAACGAAATTTAGTATGGGAATTCACCAACATTTTTATTAAATAATACTCACACCCTCTTTTAGCACAACCAAATGTTATTCCACAGATCTTGAATCCCATCCATTTTCTCCTTTTGCACCCACATATTTTCAGGTGCTCTCATGCAGAGAGGCACCTAGAGAGAGAACCATCTCATCTTAGATACCCTACATGTGAGCTAATCCAGCACTGTTTCCATTATGGATGGGTGCAAGGAAGGGATGAACTGGCTGTGCTTCCTCTGCCATTCTACATTTTAGCCCAAGCTGGAATAGGAACATATGATACGTGGTTTAGCTGGTTTGCCTCTGAGATCTGGCCAATCTCACCCAGTTCTGGGTTTACTTGAACCCAGGACTGGTTCTGCTGGGTTTTGTGTTAAGGGGGTTTTCTCTGCTCTAGCTGTGGGTAGGTAATGGAGTTATGTTAGAAATACAGTGGAGGTGGGTTTATATTTATCATCACCCTATGACTGACACAAAAAAGATTAAAGCAATAAAGCCCAAAATAGAACATCATCTTGCAGTTTTTGGGGCCTTTTTTGAGGCCCAAGTTTTCAACTAGGATTTGCCTTGACAGGATAAAGTACATTTTCAAGCTCAGCTTCTTAATGGGCTACATCTGGTTAATGTAATTTTGCGTCTGAACTGTGTGTCTTGTCAGACGCAAGCACAGGGCTGCATTCAGCAGTACTCACTTTCCCTGGAATCAGATAAACTCAGCCCAATAAATTAGTTTTACTGTTCTCAGTATCACCCTGTTATCATAGTGAGTTATTTAGTCTGGGATTCCCAAACTTTCCCACTCTTTCACAATGAATGGAACTGAACTCCCAAAATGTATAAATAAATTTCTCTCACTTTTTCTTTCTGTCTTTCCTTATTTTCTTCCCTTTTCTTTCTTCTCTCTCTTACTTTTCCTGGCTTTTTTTTTTTTCTTTCTTGCATTCTCTCTCTTTCCAACAAATGGCTATATAAAGTAATTCACAGTTACACTTTTAGAAAGTCTAGCTTTCTGCTCAAAGAGAAGCTATTTAATTAGGCAACTGTGATCTGCCTCTCAGCTGGTGTAAATCAGAAGCAATGATTTATACCAGCTGAAGATAGGAAGTCTGGCACTTGGTAGCAGATTTTTGAGGGTCTGTTTTGTAAAGTGCATTGGACTGTGTATTATATTAGCTAGAAGAATATTTTGTAAAAATACAATTGTATTTTATGCTTGGTTTGGGTTTTTTTTCTTTTCCCCTATCCTTTATGTTTCCACATTGTTTGCATGACTAAAAAAGTGGAAAGATGGGACTTGTCTTTGCAGAACAGATGGGACCTGGGTGATAATGGCTTCATCTCCCTCCTACATCATGGCCAAGCTGAGGTGCTGAATATCCCATACAAGGCACTGACAAGCTGGAAGGCCCACTGGAGTCCACAGTGCTTTACAGAGATCTAAGGGGCCTCCAGAGGCATCTGGAAGTGTGATGGATGCAGCCCACAGGTTGGATACTCAGGTGGTAAGAAGGTGTAAACAGGTGTCCAACCAGCATATGAAAGGATGGGAAGGGCAGTACAGTATGAAGGAAAAAAAGGATGTGGAATTTGGGGCATTTAATTTTCTCACAAAGCTGATGAATTGGTCTCTGGGACAAATGAATTCAAGGAGTGAGAATCAATATATGCACCTCTGGTTAGGAGCCTCTGAGAACCCATGAGAATATTCTGCTCCTCTCATAGGGTAAGCTTAGGTCTGGCAGAGAGTTAGGAATGAACTCTTCGGAGTGGCAATACCCTAGATCTCCCAGCAAACTTGGCCAGAGTTTGCCTCTCAGAGCTGGGAGCTGTAGGACAGGTGGCAAGTTCTCGTAGATTAGAAGAACTGCATTTTGGACCCTAATTTGCTAAGGATATGAGTATTTTTTAACATTCTTCTTCCACCTTCATGAATGTCTGTTTGTTCAACCTCCATCCTTTCAGATGCTGCCTTCTCTCCATGTCCAGTTCCAGCAAACTTTGGCAGTGAGTTGAGGTTTCAAGAGAATCCAAGGTGGACAATATCCCATCTGCCTAGATATGCTAGCTCTGTAATTGAGCTAGTTCATCCTGGATTCCATTTAGAAGCAGTGTTTAGAAATTGACATCAGGGACAAGTTTCATCCTTGTGTACAATAACCCAGATCTCCTCTGATTAGGGTAGCATGCTGCTAGAGTAGTCTACTAAATGATCAATTATATTTGGGATAGTTAGAAGAAAAAAACCAAAATTATCATATTCCTTGTGGAGCTAGGTTAATTAATTTTATTATTTGAATTAATTAAGTGATAATAATCCCAAATAATCTTGGACCAGATAAACTCAGATAATTCTGGCTAAGTCACCTTTGAAACAGGCTAAATGCATGGGCATAGTAAGTCAAAAAAAGGCATTGCTCTGAAACATCAATTAATTCTTCTCCTGCCCTTTGTGCTTGGTTACAACCAGGACTTCAAAAGAGTGTGCTTGAGAGTGGAAAACCACAATATCCTTTACATATGCAGTCCCAACTACAGCTGAACTTTCTGTTTGGACTTTGACCAAGCTGCTTGGCTTAAATCCCAGCTCTGGAGCTACCAGACGGACCACATTATTCTCACTTGTGGAAACCCCATCAGACAAACTGTTTCTACCAGAACAGGTCTGTTGGTCATGGAAGGTGTGAGGTACTAATGGGACACTGTGCTCCTGTCATGGGTGCCATGTTCCTCTGGGAACCCATCCCTGCTTCTATTGTACTTGTTTTAAAAACTCCCTGGATCATAGAAAGGGGGAAAGGTCTACTGGAGACACAGCCCTGTGGGCAGATGGAGCAAGGCCAGATGGACATGCCTAAGTGAGGACCACTGGCATCTCAGCATCACAGCAGCCTGAAGTGTTTCACGTCGGGGGGGGATGTCTCAGTCCAGCCAACAGGCACTGCCAAAGAGAGAGACACGTGTTGGAAATCACACTTGTTTCTTGGACTCTAGTGCCTCTGCACAGCCCCCAAGATACCTGCATCTTTGGCTGCCTTTGACTAGTAAATAAATCAGGCTAGATCCTGTTCACTGGCTGCCCATGGCAAGTGGCACAGCAGAACTTGCAATCAGATGGATTTTACCACCCAAAGAGATGACTTCACCCTTACAGAGTTTTGTCAATGATCCTTGCCCTTTGCTAGTATGACCATACCGGGATGTTGTCTGGACTTGCTAGTGTTTAGCCACGATGGGGAATAAGCTAAGATTTAAGCAGTCTTTGTGGTCATGGAACAGAGCTGGAGACATTGCTCTGGCTCTAGCTGACTCTTTAATACAGACATAGCCTTGGAAGATTAAAGCATTTTGTAACCCTTAGTTTCCCTTTCCCAAAATTGTACATTCTCCCCTTGGGCTCCTGTCACCTTCTTATATCTCAACAGATGTTGGTTAAAGAGCTAACTCCTTTGTTTGTCCTGAACCTGTCTCCCAGCAGCTTTATATGTTGTCCCTCAGTCCTTCTTCTACAAGATAAAGTTCTTGTACTGAAACAGATCCCTCTTCATCCCTCCTGGATGTCCTTCTAGGACATCCTCTCATTTTCATGTAGCTATCACCCTTATAATCCTCAAGGATACATAAGAGAGGCAGAAGAGTGATATCCTGTTATAGCTGTGGCCTGAAGTCAAGTGTAGGTCTCTCCTTTTATCCCTCCTCAGGGAACATCTGCACCTCTATTGTGCTTGTTCCTCCTTTATCAAATCCCTTTATATGCTGTTCAGAGAGAGGAGCTCACAGCAAGGACCAGTGATTGATCATAAAATGCTTCAGAAGTGGTTAGTTTCCTTGTCTCTGTAGCTCAGCTAACTTTGGGAGCTGTGGTTTCAAGAAGAAACTCCTGAGAGTTTCCTTGCCATGAGGATCACATGGGCCACAGAGGTCTGTGCCTCAGGTGAAGGTCTTAGCCCCACTCCTGAATGCATGGAGAATTCAGGTTTCACAAGAAGTCTGCAGGGGAAGTAGAGGCCTATCCATCTTGAGAAACTATGCAGGAGGCTGGTCAATCAGTCCACAAAATATTCATAGCACTACCAAACCATGCCAGTTTCTAGCGCCCTCCACTTCTGCTGCATGGATAGGAAGGTGAGGAGCTGAGCTCCTCAAGCATCTGGGGAAATGAAAAACCAATTCTCTTTTCTGGCTTCACATCAAAACAGAAAAGAGATGGGATCTTTGTGCTGTGGTTTTCTTCCTCACTGGCAAAAAGATGTTGTAACCTTTTCTAGAGCGGGTTGGAGAAACAGGCCCTCTTCTCTAAGAGCTGGCCAAGCTTCCTGCCAGGAGAAGGAATATTAAAAGATACAGACCTCTTCTTCTTCTTGGCCCAGTTCACAGCCTGCAGACTGCCTGGCCTGCAAAGAAGGGTGCAAGAGAGTATGTGTGGGGGCACTGACACCCACTTCATCACTGCTTTGTATCCCTGGGAAAGGATCTGCAAAGGGAATCAGGAGTGTCAGTCAGCTCAAGGCAGAGTTCTTCACACAGCATGTGTGGGGTTTTGATAAGCATATGTAGTTGATTGTGACCTAGTTGTAGGAATGAGTGGGAAGTCTGGGGCCTTTGTGTGCACAAAAAGGTAGGTAATAAATTTAAGGGTGGTCTGGAAAGCAGAGGATTGGGAACCATGGAGAAAACTAAGTGAAACAATCAAGGAAAAGAAGGGAATGAAGTCACTGATTGCTTCTCAAGGCTGTATTTTAAAATGTCACCAGATTGGTTTTCAAGCCAGAAAGGTTTCAGGTCCTGTGGGTTTCCAGTAATGATGGTAAAATAAGGAGGAGCATTGAAAGGAATTTGTAAATTTTGTACTTTCCCAGTTTTTTAATTTTCATGAAAAGACTTTTGTCCTTTCTGGCTTGAAATCAAACTTAAGAGTAAAAAACTGTCTATGTTCACCAAAAGAAAAGACCTTTTCTCAGAAAGATTTCCAATAGTATTCGTGACATTGGAGGCTTTTTTAAAGGAAGAAACATTTCTATGTTTCTAATGGTGTGACACATGGTATGTTTCTTGGGCTGGTCTTGTGCAGGGCCAGGAGTTGAACTTTGATGATCCTTACAGATCCCTTCTAACCCAGCATATTCTATGATTCTATGTTTTGTAAAATTTCATGTTGTCTTCACTGATCTGGATAGCTTATCTTATGTGTTGAAACAGCCTTTTCACAAAGTCCCCAAAGTCAAGTGTTTTGAGCTTCAGGAACAGACTGAGACATTTACAAGGAAAATATGACCCTGCAACCTCGACCATTTGAACAATAGCATTGCAAAATGCATTACCATCTTCCAAGTGATCTGTGCTCCATCAGCTGGAGCAGTGCAACCACAGGTCAGGGGCTGCTCTGGGGCTGCTCTCCTCCAGCCACAGCTACTGCCAGAGCAGCCCACAAGGTGCGTGATGGTGACGTTCTGGAGCCACCATTAAGCCATATCACTGTATCATATTCTCTCTCTCTTATAAGTCATATCACTACAATTCATTGCAGCATTTTTACCACACAACAGAGTAAAGGCAAGTAGAAAACAAGAGGAGGAATTAGTGGGCATCTCATCTCATGAATAAGAGGACAGGTTTAGATTAGACATTGAGAAGAAATTCTTCCCTCTGAGGGTGGTGAGGCCCTGGCAGACGTTGCTCACAGAAGCTGTGGCTACTCCATGCCTGATGGTATTCAAGGCCGAATTGGCCAGGGCTCGGAGCAACCTGGTCTAGTGGAAGATGTTCCTGCCCATGGCAGGGGGGTTGGAAAGTGATCTTTAAGGTTCCTTCTAACCCAAACCATTCTGTGATTTGTGATAACTAAAGAGCACCAAGTCTTTATTAGCACTAAAACAAACACAGGAACTGCTTCTGACCTAAATCATTTGTTAAATAAGTCACAGTCAGGCCTGCTGTTTCTTCCTTTCCAGAGAAAAAAATATGATTTCATCATGCTAGCAAATAACAGAGAAGGAATTGTGCACCAGCGTCCCAGCAGCACTGAGGAATTCCAAATGTGCAGAGCCAGAGTCAGGGAGAGAATTGCTGAAATAGGGAAAATGCATAACTCTAGCCTGTCAGCTTTATCCAGTTCCTGGAGACTCACATGCAAACAAAAGCAAGCACCACCACTCGTGCAGACCCCGAAGCAGAGGGAATCAGCTCTTATGTGCTTAGTGTGGAATGGCTTGCAAGGGATTGGGTGAATCCAGCTTCATTTCCATGTGTCTTCTGATGAAGTCTATATTGAAGTCATTAAGATAGCACAGACTTTCCAGATGTGACAGTAAACGTCTGCAGGCGTACATTTTAACAGTCTGCAGAATTGGACAGACATTTTATGATCTAGGTGAATGAGGCTGTTTAATATCTGAGCAAAAATATTAATGGCGAAGAGCTGCCTAACAAGCCTTTTTCTGAGTGATAGCTAGCCAGGCTAATGTGTATTTGGTCATAAAATGTCTGGAACATTTGGGATGTATTAGACAACTTTTGCATTGCATAGGAAGGAAGATGCTGAGAAGATATAACTGGTAAGTAATGATGTTTAAAACTATTGAGTTACATGATACAAAATTTGAGTTTCTCCAACAGGGTGACCTTTGTCAGTGGCATGGACAGGATTTACTTGAAAGGCACAGACTATTGATGTGACATTTTCTTAGGATATTTTGTGTGGTCCCTTTTATCCCCTACCTGCAAGATAACATTTTTGCTTTCCTATCTGCTTGAGGATCATTCAGACGTAACAGGAATGAGAAACAGACACCTCCAAGAATGGGGGTCCATTTTGTTTTAGTGGCAGATGAGTGAATGTTTTCTCATTGTCTGAGAAGTTCTGAGTCTGATGCTCCCATGCGAAATTACACTTTTTAATTATAGCCTTGTTAATAATGGTACGGTCTGTGTGAATGGCCCATGGAAAGGGCTATCAGAAGAACTGATGGTCTTCTCTTCTGGAGTGTCCTTGTACTTGAAGGTGAACGGTGCTGCTGCTCTTGTGTTTGATGAAGGAGAGCTGGGCAATCATGAAGTTTCAAATCACATTTTATAATATAATCTGAAGTCTTTAGCCGTCACCATAAGAAGGTCCTTGCTGCTTCTAAGGCATAGAGAAGTTGGCTTAAATATCCCTGAACGCATGTCTGAGACTCAGAGAGTATCTTTACTGCTAAGTAAGAGAGGTTCCAGGTGCAGGCTCAGGTCTTGGAGCACTAACTGTCCAAGCTTTGCTGCTAGCTCACTCCCAAACCTGCTTTCAGGCAGAGAAAAGCTGAGGTGTTTGGACACAAGCTATGCTGTGACACTAAGCCTCAGGGCCAGTGAATCAGCCCCGTTCAGCTCTATTTAGTAGAGTAAGTGTTGCTAATGTGTCCATACCACTTTTGGCTCCCTCTTGCCCTGTGCAGTCTTTCAATACTGTCCCAATAAGCTTTGCACCTTCAAATACCCCCCCAGGTTTTTATGCCACATCTCACAGCTCATAACACCCACCCTCAATTTCTTATTATAACAACATTGCTCTGGCAGGCTGCAGCACGGCCCACTAAATATTTCCGACACATTGAACTGAACCTCCCCACACTCCTCTTTCAATAATTACTATGAACTAGGGCCATGAGGCATCACACAGGACTTGGAAGTGGCCAAATGCCTAATTCCATGTGCTGTGGACCAGGCAGTCTGCTGGCAACCCTGAGCTGTGTGTGACTATAAAGACCAGGCTGTGCAACTGGACTTCAAGGCAATTGGAAGCACAACCCTTTTTCCTTTAGCACTGCAGAAGAAATTATTGTGAATTTAGGGGAACCATGTCCTTAGAAAGCAAGAAAGACTTTTGCCAGTGAAGACACTGGAAATAGTTTGTGAGATGTATATTCATCTGACTTCCCACTTCCCTTTTATGTGATGAAAATGGTGGGTCCAAGAAATCTTCCTTTGGTAAGACACATGGCAACACTCCAAACCCAACAAGTCTCCAGAAATACCCCTGGTTTGATGCTGTAGCAGGCTGCCCAAGGCTCACCACATCCTACTACAGCTTGGCACCCGGCCCCAACCCAGTGTGCACTGCAGTTCGGGGACTCTGTGGTTTCCCCTTAAGCAGCACCAGTGGTATGATGCGCTTCGATAGTGACCAGCAGGCCAGCACTGCGTCTTTCCAGAGAGGGCCCTCGCCACATGCACCGGAGTGCAACCGAGTGCTCACAAGTGTGCAGATACTCTTGTGCCAGCAGGCACACACACAAACATACTGCTGGTAGCATCAGTCGGAAATAAAGAGGTGGGAGAGGAGCTCTTGTGTGGATTTCCAAGGTTCCCTCCTCGAAGGGTTCAGGGGCAGGAATTCCACAATATACTGAGGGTCTTAGGATTTTAACTGGGGGAAGGGACCAGTAGAAAAAGGGCAAAGGGGAGGAGAGTAGGTGGGATTGGGGTACATAAACCAATGGGGAAGTAGCGAAGGTGGGACTAGGGACAGGGGATAAATGATCTATCAAGTCGGGTAGAAATTTCTAGGGGAAAGGGTGTGCCTAGGGGAGAGTGACAAGGACTCTCCGCCGAGGGGGTGGAGAAATGGGTTTGACTAGCACAAGGGTGAGAAGAATGGGTGGGATTAGGGCACATGAAGGGAAAATAGGGGAAGAGAGAGAGAGTGGAGGGCAGACAGGGCAAGCTGACAGGGAGTGTTGTTTTGGTAACTTGCTGTCTCAGGGGAAAGACCTTCTGGCCCCTGTAACTTGCCGGGAGGTTTAACCCTGACAACCAGGGCAGTAAAACACATAAGTTGATTCCAAACAGGGAAAGGATATTTTGGTTGTTTCCCAGCTTGTTCCCAAGCTGGGGTAATGCAACATTGGTTAAGTCCCCAGCACAACGAAGTTATATAATAGGGTTATCAAATGCAGGGTAAACCATGGCAGCCAAATGTGAGGTGATTCACATCAACCCAGCTTACTGCATAGAAGTGTCCAACTTCTGCTTGCCTTGCATGGAGAGTATGCATTAGGATAGTTCCTAGACCTCAGCCAACATGTCGCAATGCCATATAGACTCCCATAACTGGGTGGTGACTCTGAGCCCCAGCATCCAGCTATTTACAAATGGTGGGTTTTGTCTGCACAAAGGGACAGTAGATGTGGACTGCTCTTCAAGAAAGAAGACCCAGCTTGTCTTTAAACCAGAAATGCATGAGTTTGACATTCCAGGTGTATCTTGACATTGCTGCAGGTCTTAAAGCAAATGTTTAAGGCCCCATGCAGCATGACCACAGATATGCTATTATATATGTGAATGGATCTTCTGCCATAATGCTTGTTATTTGAAGTAGTTTGACAGCCTGGATGTGGTCTACAGGAAGATGAGTAACTTGACTATGAAGGAAGAGCCAGGTAAGTAGGTAGGAGCCTCAGGCAATGGACTAGTATAAAAACATGGACACACTTTGGGCTCTGTTTGCTTAATGAGCAAACGACTGAAAACTCACTACTGGAAAAGCAATCCAGGCTGTGACTTGATGAATTTGCATCTTTTGAAACAACATTCTTGCTCTTGGCCTGGAAGAGCCAGTCGGTGAAGGTGTGAAGGTCAACAACTCATCTCCCAGTCAGTCTGCTTCACGAGCCTCTTCTTTTCACCCCTGAGAGTACAAGGACACTGCTATCCCATTTCTGCAAGTGTTGAGACAAGACTTCTAAGATTTGCATCTGGCCCACCTCAAAAAAGACAGCTGTGCCCTTATTTTATATTCAGGCATCCTTGTGGAAAGTTTCTCTGGAGATTCCTGGTCAGATAGGGCAAACAAGGCAGGCTTCCCAGCTGAGTTCATCTGCAAGGCTCAGAGAGGTATTTCAGTCAAACAATATGAGAGGCTATATATGTCCTCAGTAATAATGTGAAAGAGGAAAAGTGTCTCTTGCAGTGAGCTTGAAGGAAGCACTCACTCAGCGCCCATCTCTCTGCTGACAAGGAGATCATAAAGGGCAAATTCTGGCTTTTATAAAATGGATATATGTCTCCTTACTGACTCTAGGTAGAGAGGATGGCAGGTTTAAACTGCTGACAAACCAGGCTGGATTTGAACTAGCATCCAAAACATATGCCAGCAGGCTTACAAGCCCCTGAATGTCTGCTTTCTGTACAGTGTTCTGCTCTTGGAGGCCATGTGTTATTACTATAATAAACATTGACGTTCATGCTCTATCTGTCAGGTATGTTGCACTTCAGAAATGCCACATGTATTCCCAGTCTTTAGGAATTTCCCCAAATCCTATCCATTCAAAACAGATCCCACAGCTGCTTCCCCTACAAAAACCCAGCTGCATCTTCTGTTGTGCCTTTACAGTGATTATCAGATTTTCCATTTTAGCAAAGCTGCATCTTATGCAACCTTGACCTCTGAAGCACGAAGAGAAAGGAGCAAATAACAGGGCACAGCATTTCTTTTAGCTATTATTCCACCAAGCCAGGCTACTGAAACGGAAATTCTTGCACAAGTTAAGGAAATTCAGATATTTCTTTCATATTAAGGGGCATTCTCAACAGACCCAGGACTTGTTTCCAAAGACATGACTGCATTCTAGCATCAAAGACTTTATTATTCTAATATTGACCAGCATTGAAGGAAACAGCAATAAAAAGCTGCCAAAGGTGACAAAACCTGTTGCTCTTGAGCTGTAACATTTGAAGCCAAATTTTGGGAGCATTGTTTCATTGATGAGATGGCTTTTGGAAATAAAGGGTAGGAGTGGCTGGTTTCTGTTTCTTCTCTTTTTTTTTCTTACATTATTTTAATTGGGGCTATTTTAGTCCTGGAAATGATGACAGAAACACTAATGAATGCACAGATCTTGTTATTGTCCAGGACTTAGCCACACGATAATCCAGACAATGATCTGACATGCAGACAAAGACTAATAAAGGCCTACCTGGCAGGAGCATGAAGAGAAACATTATGCATTATGGACCAGTCCCAGGAATTACAGAGCTGGGTGGAAGAATATTGGAAAAAGATGGGAACTCCACTTCCAGTGAAGCTGATGGAAAAGTCCAAATGATGCCCAGGAATGGTGGGACAGGAACTCAGTAATGATATACAAGTTGTAAGGTTTGAGGCAAAAGGCAGGGGTCACACATCACTGAAGGAGAGCCAAGAAGTCTAAATATTTGCAGCTTATGTGCAGGGGGGCTGGAGAAGACATGAGCACAGCGCTGCAGGCTGTGTAGGTGTGAGCTGGGGAAACATCTTGCCCTTAAATTGACTTCATATGCCTCCACAGGAGAATGCAATTAAAACTTCACAAGCTGGGGAGTGTCACTTTAAAAAATCATCTCTACACAGAACCTTGTCCTTACAAAAGTAACGATCAAAAAATTACTAAATCAGACTCTATATATACAATTAATGTCCTACCCATCTATTGTCAGAAACAATTGTTTGAAAAAGTATTTTAAACAGCAGTAAAGTTATCACTCTTTCCTTTGCTATACCATCCTGGCTTCTGACACAGGCAAGTCTAGGGTACAGTTCTATTGTATTCAAATGCAGAAGTACCAGACCTACATTTCATTCTCTGGAACTCCTGCTGAAGCTGAAGGAGCTTTTAGCCTTAAGGTAAGAGCTGTTTTAACAAATACTCCTTTTTTTTGGTGCTTGTTTCCCTCTGTTAAACACGTGCTTCCTTATGGCTCTGTAGGATATCCTCATTTATTTATAAAAAGATATCTTCTTTTTCCCTTCTAGTTCTCCTCATCATATATATTATAAACAGCATGGACAGTGTGAAAAAGAGTTCATACCACATCCCTGAGCTGGCATATAAATGAGGAGGCAAGGGAAGGCATTGCTTCTAAGCACTGGCATACAGAAAAAATTTTCTACACATTCACCTAATATCTCATCTTCACTATATGTCCATGGTGAATAAACTGTCCTCTTGCAATTTAGAGACAGTGTCATTGGTGCTGCACCAAATGCTAGCTTGTCATGACAATCAGCAAATTGGTCCAAGAGTTCACAGAGGACATGAGTTTTCCATGACCCCTGTACTACTTGTGCATGCATGGGTGCTCCCTTTGTCAATATATTATATTGTATATAACATATTATATTATATATTTCTCTTTTGGGTTTGACATCTGGGAGTGGTGTCTACAAAGTGTTAATTGGGGCCTTTGGGAATGTCACAGGTCCTTCAAAGGTCATGGAGTCTGGCTCCAAAACTTGTGGTTTAACATCACTCAGCAAGTAAGCACCACACAGCCAGTGGGAAAGGATAATAAACTGGAAAGGTAAAGGTGAGGAAACAAATGGATTGAGATAATAATATCCCATCTAACCCTGGCCTTTGGTGTGGAAACCCACTCCCCCTTGTCATGGCACTCCAGGCCCTTGTCCAAAGTCCCTCTACAGCTCTCTTGGAGCCCCTTTGGGCACTGGAGGGGTCTTCAAGGGCTCCCTGGAGCCACCTCTCCTCACCTTCCCTCTCTTTCCCTCTCCTTCTCTCTCCTCTTCCCTCTCCCCTCCCCCAGCCTGTCTCCATAGGAGAGGTGTGTTTCACCTCTGGTAATTTTTGTGGCCCTTCTACTCCTGACATTTCCTTTTTCTTACCCCGGCTTTATATGTTGAGGATGATGCCATATGGTCTGGGATATCCCTTGGGTCAGTTGGGGTCAGCTCTCAATGCTATGTCCCCTCACAGCTCCCTGTGCACCCCCAGTGTCCTCACTGGTGGAGTGGGGAGAAGAAAAGGCCTTTGTTATGTCTAAGTCCTTCTCAGCAATAATGAAAACATCCCCGTGTCATCAGCACTGTTTGCAGGACAAATCCAAAGCATAGTTTGTGCTACTATGATGAAAATTAACTCAACTCCAGCCAAACACAGCACATCATGACCCAGGTGTTCCTGCCCAAAAAACCTGAACCAAGAGTTCACCCCTGGAAAATCCTTATCTAGCGCTGTGCAGTCACTCTGTATTCAATTTGCTTATTAAAGAAAGCATTGGTCTGTCCGGACTGGTGCACAAGTGAGATCTGTGACTTGCAGCGCTGATTATCTCATGATTCAGGAAAATGTGGTGAAAAGGTCTAAAAAGTGAAGTAGAAGAAAATAAATGTTGGTGCTTCTTTTGCAGTTTCCAGTACTTCTCAGTGCTGCACCTTCTGAGCTGGCGAGTGGAGACCAGATGCCAGCCCACCTCCTTACGGCTCTCCCTCCCTCGTTTTGTTTATTGGGGTGTAGGGAGTTCATGTGGCTCTGAGGAGAATTCTGTCTAACCCAATGTGGTCTCAAATGGGCAAAATATTTTACTTTATACTTGATGGGAGGCAGACACTGAACAAAACCCACTGGAGGACACCTTGTCCAAATGGTTTGCAATGATAGCAGGCACCAAATTGGCAAGTATATCCCCAGGACAATGTAATTTAGAGGGGAAAAGGTTGTAGTATGGGTACTGCTTCTTCGTATGTACCAGGCACAAAGTGGTCTAGGGAGATTTAGGGGTAAAAACAGTACACATACACACACAAGAATCTAGTGGAATCTAGACTTGTTTGTCTAGAATCTAGCTTTGTCTTTGTTGGCTCTGTCTGGCAGAGCCTGAGTTTTAAAATACCAATGCCTTTTTTTTTTCACTCTCAGCTTTAATTTTTTATTTTCTTAAACCAATAAATATCCTTCCACTCCTCCATCTGGAGGATTCCATCTTCATCCCACCACTGCAAAGCTGATCAGAGCCACCTATGCAATGCCATTTGATCCAGAACATGTTTCAAACTTGGCCCGTTCTCAGCCTCATAAATTCCTGGCATGATTCAGGAGGCGTTTCTGTTGGAAAGAGTTCTCTGCTCCACTGTTGTATTTATAGAGATTGCTGCTGCCTCTGATCTGAGGCCAAACATTAGGAATAATTGCAGCAGGAAGCAGGACAGAGCTCAACATATTGTTTGTCTGGATTGTTTTAATTTTAAGAGCGTAGAAGTACCCCCACTTATGGATGTTAGAAGCAAAAAGAAAAAATTACAATAAAGAAAAAAAACATTGTTCAGGAATTTTCTATGTTAATTTTTTTCTTTTTATTGCTCTTGGTAGAGGCAAGGAGGGAATCATTATGCTTGCTCCTGAGGACAGGGAGGTGAATTAGATACTGAAGACTTATTAGTTCAGGAATCTTGTCCCTGCAAGATTAGACCAGATGTTCTCACTTTTTATTCTCTGCTAGTTGAAACAAAGCCAGGAAATGCACATGCCTCTGCATACACATATGTGTTTCTATGTGTGTATGACAGGAGAGAAGGGGGTGCAGAGCTGTAGGTGAGCCCCCAGAAAACTTGTCCATGCGCAGCTTCAGTCCTGACCAGCACAGTCACATTGCTGCACTGACCAGGGTTAAAGTTGCATATGGACAAGGTGCTAATGCTGGCAGTTTGGATGGAGACACTCATTCCAGCCAGACTGTACTCAAGATATGAAGTCCTTGGCAATGTGGCTCAGAGCTGAGTAGCTTTCGCTGCAGGACATGGGTGCCAGGAGATTTCAGACACACTGTGTCTGAGCTGGGGTAGCTGTGTTTGAAAGTGAGAGACACATATACTCAAAGCCTGAGCTGAAGCCTGTTGAAGCTGATAAAAAACATGTTTCACTTCAGTAGGCTCTGGACAGCACTGGAGGTTCATCTGAGAGGGAGGATGGTTAAAAGGATAGCAGAAGTATGACCACTAGAAGGATGCCAGGCAGTATGTGAGGTGGAACCATGGGGCTCCTGGTGCTCAGAAACCCGATTGTAAACATCTCCCATTCCATCTGACCATTGACAAAACTGCCATGTTATCAGGAATGTCATTGAAGCACAGAGTAAGGAGATGAATTGGGACCCAAAGGGGGGCTACAAAAGAGTTGGAAAGGGACTTTTTACAAGGACATGTAGTCCTTGTAAACATACAAGGACAGAACAAGGAGGAATGGCTTCAAACTGACAGAGGACAGGATTAGATGGCATATGGAAGAAATTCTTCCCTATGAGGGTGGTGAGGCCCTGGCACAGGTTGCCCAGAGAAGCTGTGGATGCCCCACCCCTGGAAGTGTTCAGGGCCAGGTTGGACGGGGCTTGGAGTAACTTGGTCTAGTGGAAGGTGTCCCTGCCCATGGCATGGGGTTGGAAGGTGATCTTTAAGGTCTCTTCCAAACCAAATCATTCAATGATTCTATGACCTCACAGCAGAGAAGCAATAGGGTTGTCCACATTGCAGTGTTTTCTGGGTAGCATTAGTCTGATACAGCAGGGATTTAGCTTCGTCTCAGTCTTACTGCCTTCAGAAGAGAGTACTTGAAGATTTGCTTAAGTACCTATTGTTCTGGTAAAACACTTAAGAGTCTTCCTTAGGTACATGTTGAAATGTGCTCATAAGTAGTGATCCTGATTTTGCACTATTGACTCCTGAGAAAGAAAACTGACGGAGTTCATTGCTGGGTAAGAGCTTTGGGAAAAGAGGACATCTCTTCTGCCAATTTCTGGGCTACGCTGGTTCAAACCTACCCCATTTTGCTGATTATGGAACTCTTAATTGAGCATGATATGGGATATGAGCTGTCATAAGTTCAGAGGAGAAAACTGCTTCCACAGTTCTTCCAGCAAGAGCTCCAATCATATTGGCCCAACACAAGGGGATAATAAAGGGCTTTACTCATAGAAAAAAAATAGCATGAGCCAACAGCTGAGAGCCAAAGCCAAAAAAACATTGGTTATGAGCAAGTGAGCCTTGTAAATTGAAAGAGGAGGTCGATAGCCTAGGGCGGTCTATCACGAATGGTTAAAGTGTTGGCCAATCATTAGGGTGCCTTCAGGAAAAGATACTTTAAGTAAATCCAGGATACTGGGCTCAGTCCTGTTTTGAGGTGAAAGCATCTGTTCTGCACTATGCTCAAGTTCAAATTAGGAGTTTCATAGTTTCTGCCACTCTTAAAATGTCTGAATAAAGAAACACCAGAAGCACTCGTGCTCTTCTTAAGCTGTTAGAGAAAATGAAAATCAAGTCATTGATTTTCACATTGTTTCTGGGATTGTTGGTGATAATGTGCATTTGTATTTTGCCCCCAGCAACCCATGAAATAGTTCAGACACAGTTTTGGAAAATATTGCAGTGGTGGAAAAGTGATCTGAAACCAACTGTGCTGTCTGTCTTGAAAGGAGGTGAAAGCAACTGACCCATCTGGCTGCTGACATGAAGGTACCTTTGGGATTCTCCCTTACACTTCTTACAGGAGCACCCAGCATAGAGTCATAGAATCAGAGAATATCCTGAGTTGAAAGGGACGCACAAGGATCATTGAAGTCCAACTCCTGTCTCTGCACAGGATAACCTGAAAGTCACGCCGTATGTCACTGCCATTTCCTCAGATATTGAGTCTACTGCCTCAGTAAAAAATGCCTGCAGCAGAAGGAGGATGGAAAATAATAAATGTCTTTTAAGGTCCTAGAACAAAACTAACGGAGGGTTAGTTCAGAGGGTAACGCTGAAATAGTTCTCATTCTTCCCATGAGTTCCTACATCTTCTCATAGGTAGGACAGAGAGGATAACCCTGTGCTGTTGAAGAGAGTCAGCCCTGGTTCTCAGGGCCTTTCCACAAACAATCAGAGTCTGTTGATTGAATGATCAGAAATCAGAAGGCTTTATTATGAATTGATATTTAGATTACATATTAATATAAAAAGGAAGATAGAAAGAAGTAGAGAGAGATTCCTTCAGCCTGCTCAGCTGCTGGAATCTTTTGTCTCTGTCTGTGTGAACAGAACAGAACCAGTGTGTGTGTACAACACAAACTATGAAAACAAATCCCAAAATAGAAGTTCTTCTCTTTGGGCAAAGAGACAAGGAGAAAAACAATCTGAGATATTTACATTTTTGTCAAACTGAAACAACTCTGTTAGATTCAGTGCTGCAAGAACCAGTGAGGCACAAAAGTGCCTAAAGAAATCTTTTCAGGGTTAGCAACACTGTGCCTTTCCTACATTATTATTTAGGGAAAAACATGTAGATATGCAGTAAGAAGTGCAGATGAAAGGGTAGAAAAAGTATGGATTCATTCTGGTTTTCATCCAGGGAGCTGAGACAGCAGAAGCTATAAAGGCAAGCCATAGCAAAATGGGGAATTAAGCAACTATTTTGAGTCTAACCACATCTCTGTGATTCCAGTAGCACCATCCCATGGAGTTGATCACCTCAACCCAAAGCTGTGGCTGGCAGCTATGTTACCCTGGAATCTTTGCCACAGTTAAGTCACAATAACCTCCCCCTGGGAAAAGAAGTAACCCTGAAAAAGTTGACAAGCTCAGCATTGCCTTGAAAATTTAAGTGACTCCTGACATGCTCAGTCTCCCTCAAAATCTGATGCTGCTAAAAAATATTCCTTTTGTTTGAAAAAATTTAAGAATAATGGAAAAATGGAATAGCAGAAAGGAAGACTGGAACAGATGCCAGAAGATCTGATGGTAATCTAATCCAGATAATATCCAAGTCCAGTATCACCTTCCCTGGGGACAGTACCCAGAACACAGTGCCAGGAGAATGTCAGTGCTGAGACTCCAGTGCTTGCCTGCACCATCAGGGAAAGGGAATCTGCAAATATTTAGTCTGCCAGAAAAACTGTTCCAATTAGTGGATGTCAGATGAAGGCTTGAATGATTCTCAGACATGTAAGAGTTTGGACAAGGCTTACCCAAATCACACAAGGGTCATCATTTACTTGAAATTATTAGTATTTGACAAGCACGTACATCTCCAGGCACTTAAACCAGAAACTATTGAATATATACTAACAGTCATGGAATGGATCCCATTTAGCATGAATTTCTGTGTCGCCAAAGAGCTGAGCCTGAGCTGATTTCATTGCTTCTTGTCCTCTGAAAACTTGCTTATTCATAAATAAAACCCCACCATTGTTACCTGAAATGAGAGAAGGAGCCTTTGTCACAGAAGACAGGGTGTCATCACTCAGCTGTGTCATTGATGCCTTCAGTCAGACCTCTGTCCTAATATGGTTATCGTTAATGCTTTTACCAACAGCTGTGGACAAGCCAGGACTTTTTTGGAAATTAAGGGAGACCAGCCACAGAACCGCATGTGAATATTCAGTCAAAGAGAGTCATGTCAGCAGATGCAGCAATGCTGGCATCACACTGGTTGTGGGAAGAGTGCTCCTCAGACCCTTTGTATTTTTCCACACTGCAGTTATTTCTTTTCCTTCAAGTAAGGGCAGAGAAATCTTGCAGATGAAGGAAATTACCAACAAAGAGGCCAAGAGCAACTGGTAGGGTAGAATTTAGGTCTCAACCCTAAGTACAGACATCGGTTTAATCCCTGTCCCAGCTCCAGAAACAGTCGGAATGTCATCAGCTGTTACCCATTGTCCTGTCCCTCCAGATACTTGTCCAAAGTCTCTCTCCAGCTCTTCTGGAACCCCATTAGGCACTGGCAGGGGCTCTAAGGTCTCCCTGGAGCCTTCTCTCCTCCGGGATGAACACCCCTAGCTCTCCCAACCTCTCTCCAGAACAGAGGCACTCCAGCTCTCAGACCATTTTTTTTGGCCTCCTTTGAACTCACTCCAGCAGATCCATGTCTGAGATACTCAGTCAAGATGTTGAATACTTTGTGACATCAGCTCTTGATTTTACTATTATTGTCCCAGAAAGGGAATGGAGATGAAGCACATTGGCCAACGTCACCCTTGAAGTGAGTGACAAGGTGAGATGTTAAGCCTGAATCTTTGAAATACCAAGCTGATCTTCACACCATCCTAGATGGAGAAGGAGAGAACTGGGGAAATGGAAACAACCCTCTTTTAGTTGTGATGTTCTGTCCAGACTAAGGACAAGTACAGTGTGTGCTGAGCTTGGTTTCCAGTGACTGCCTTTTAGGCAGTTCCTAGCCATGCATTTTCTAGTATACAAAAACCAGACAGAGAGTCTGGTTTCTACACCAGGCTGGTGTAGAAAAATAATCCTACACCAGGCTCCAAAAACCTGCACTTGGAATAAGGAACTTCAGGGAAGGAATCTGTCTAATCTCCTCAATCTTAAAACACTAGCAATAAAACTATAAGTTTTAAATAGGCTTATACAAAATGCCTATTATGAAATACGCTTTTTATACTTGAGACTGGGAGAAAACCATCCAAAGGTGACAGCAGAAACTGTTCAAACAGAACCAGACCAGGGTGTAGCTCCATAGGCAGCAATGCAACCTCCCTGCTTTATATCAGCTGAGAATATGGACTATCTACAGACCTCTGCATGTGACCACCAAAAACTTCTCCCAGCTAGGAGCTCCTAAAGGTATTGTCTTAAACATTAACAGGGACAGAAATAGACAACAAAGGAGTAACTTAATTTTTGCCCATGTCAGCATGGTGTGTAAGTCAAAGGTGGGCATATGTGCATTTTCCATGTCTTCTTGAAGGACCCCTGGCTTGGAAAACATAAAATTTATAGGCAAAAGCCCATCAGTTTTATAAAAACTTGAAATGAATGGATCCTTTGTGCTAGATAATGTTTCAGAATATTTCACTCAATGAAGCTGCATGAAGTAAGTGTTGAAATGTCCCATCATTGTTATTCAAGATGATTTGGGGACTACTGGAGGCACAGGACTGGCAGGGACAGTCCCTTCTATCTGGCAAGCATGAGCAATGCCCAGAAAGCATCACAGGAAGCTTTGCTTTTATAAAATCTAGCTAAACTAAACTAACAAGGCAAGGAGGATGTCTGAGGAACATAGGTTTGCCTGAAATTGGTAATTAACAGCAGGTAGGAAACAGTTTCATTCCTTGTTCACTGAAGTCAAACCAGGTTTTGCAACTATCTGCTGTATGATCAGGGCTTCATCAGTGCTGCTGCCCTTTGGCATATATTGCTTGTCTGAAATAAGGTGGTCGCTTTCAGAAGACTGGTTTTAGATGCAAGATGTCTTCATTATGTGGACTTAATTGAATGAAATGAGTAGAGCCAAACTGGAGCGACAAAACCACTGCTGATTGAAGGTGCATCAAGTTTCAGAGGTTGAAGCGTCCACTTTGCACCCTGTGAAAATCAAAGCTTCTTAAATGAGGGTGAAAAATCATCACTCACGGGTTTGCAGACCTTTGCTCCTTCACTTTTCTGGTAGAATATACACAGTTCTACAGAGGAGGATTTTCTGAACACAGTGTTTATTAATGGAGCCCAATCCTAGCTGTGTAATCCCCACACCATGTAACGGCACAGTTCCTTGAGGTCCCCTCACCCTGTAGGCTTTTGGTGTTTGTGATATCCCGAAGGGAAACTTTCATCTGATTTTCCCAACAGATGGGACCCAAATGTGTTTCATGTTCCATTACCACTAAACACACACAGCCAGGATGATCAGTTCAATATTCTTTCTGGCCCATCAATCTAACAGATTTGGAGGGAAAGGGATTTTTTTCCAATGCCATGCAGCTTTCAGTGCCTTGCAGATGATCGGTCTCCTGTGCACTCCATCCTGCAACTGAATAAGGAAATGATGTTTAGATCTGAAGACCATGACTGGCAGTCAGGCAGATAGATGCATTTTCTAGTATACAAAAACCAGACAGAGAGTAGGATTATTTTTCTACACCAGCCTCCAAAAACCTGCACTTGGAATAAGGAACTTCAGGGAAGGAATCTGTCTAATCTCCTCAATCTTAAAACACTAGCAATAAATTACTCCCAGCCCATACATTTTTCCTCTTCTTTTGTACCATAACCCTCTTCACTTATCCTCCAGTAAATCTGCTGTACCAGATGTCAGAGTTGAAGCATAAACAGTGAGTTTCAATAGTCACACCTAATCCTTTATTTTTCCATTGAAGTCCTTCCCTATTTGACCATTTCTGACAATCAGGGGTTCCTCCATTCCCAAAAGTGCTTGAAGGATAAGCATGCTATCATGTTACCTTCCCCTTGGCAGATGCTACCTTTGGTAAAGTCCCCTTTTCCATGTAGTTTTGGGTTTGGAGGGTTTTTTTGTTTGGTTTGGGTTGGGTTTTTTGGTCAAAAGGAAAACTGAAAATACAAACAGGTGATAGTAATAAATCTCATACTTCCCATTTCACCATGCTCCCTTTATTATCTCTGTTTATGTTATGCATTGTTTACAGCAATAGCTTTTGGAGGAAGATTGGCCAAATACTTACTACTTTTGAAGTATTACATGACTAAATGTCAAGTTCAGAGAGGTTTCTCTGTCTCTACCTAGCCTGTAGTTTAGCTATCGAATGTATAGGTAATGTAGGGCCCATAGCTTGCTCACAGAGGAAGACAAAGGTAAGGTCTAACAGTAGGTTGGACCAGAGATTTCACCCTTTGATGCAAAGACCTTGATGCAAAGACCTTGACTATTTTCACGAATGCCTTAAAGTGAGCTGAGATTGACCTTTGCTTTTTGAACAGGAAACTTTCCAGAATGTCTTTCTTGTGGGCGTATTTTGCATATATTTCTTTATCCGCTGCTAGCTCATGGCCCATCTTTCTTTCTGCGCCCCTCTGGTCAAGTTTCAGCAGATCTGTAATCTCTTATATATACTTCTGAAGCTTGTACGTGGAACATGGAAATATACTTGTGGCTTCAAAGAACTGTTTTTCTTATATGCCTTTTATATATCAGTATATGGAAGTCTCTTACATGTTCATTTTTTGTTCCAAGAAAATAGTCTGGTCCAGGAAAAGACCCCAAAAAGATATTCTACAAGGTCTCTGGCTTGTGAGAAAGGTAAGCTTTGGGTTTCAGCTCTCTTCCTTCCCATATTGTGCTTTTTTCACTCTCTTTGGTTCCTTCAAGCTGTGCAAGTATTTGGACTCTGATGCTTAGATCGGAGAGTCATGCTGCCCTTCAATAAGAGTATTTCTTCCCTAGAGAATTACTCACCATGCACTGTCTTTGCCTCTGTCATTTATGAAATCAAATTAATTGGCTTTTGCATAGTTAATTATTCAAGTTTTGTAAGTTAAATGGTTTAAAATAATAAAGAACAGTTGTATAGTTATTGTAGAGTGTTAATGATTGTTGTTGACTTGTTCTCTGTTGAGAAGTGGTTTGGATGTTCTGAATGTACTGATATTGGGTACCATTTGTACCTTTTAATTGTTAGTTTGACAGTTATGTTACTGTCAAGAGTTACTAATAATGATGTGTTTAGCTGAGTCTCTCCTGATGTTAAAATAGTTAATACTTATAAGTTTTGATTATGAGTTTAAATAGTTCTCTGTAAGTGTCCCCAGAAACTTCGAAGTGCCTCACAGACAGCACCTCAGGAGCTATTTTTATCCTCCCTCTCAGGGTCTGCAGCCTGATTCCATGATAACAGTGCATACTAATGAGGAGCCCTTTCCCGCCTTTTCCGAGAGAGTGACATTGCCCCTCCTCCTGACCCCAGCAACGTCGAGCCATTGGTGGAAAAGGATTACCTCATGGGCTACTGCACCAATCATATAAAGCCTTGGAGGTTGGCCTGTGGGTGGGCTGTGTGCTTGTCTGAGAGGGGGCAGATGCTTTAAAAGGCGAACACGAGGCAGAGATTTGTCCTTCTCTCCTCAGGCTAGATGAAGGAGAGACTCAGCGCCGTGACTCTCGGTCCCAGTCTCTATCTAGAGACCGAATTAAAAGATTTTTGGCCTTGGGCTAGCCAGGGCCAACACAGTGCTGCTAGATCCCTGCACTGGGAGCTGAAGCTGGTGCAGCTCGAGGGTTTTCGATCCTTGCACCCGGACTTTTTCTGTTATTTTATCTTTTCTGTAATAAATTATTTGTTTGATTTAACAAAAACCAAGAGTTGTTGGTTTTTATAACAGCCTCCTTCAGCACAATCTTAGCAAATAAAACCACTGGTTCAGCTTTTCTGTTTGGTCATGGTTGGAGGGCGATGTGCTGGGACAGGATTTCTCTTCTTGGGAAAGTCATGCTAATTTACTTCAAGTCAAACAGGGTGCCTGCTGAAATGCTCCTTTGCTTTATTGCGTTTCACCCGACAGTTCACCTACCACCTCTTGGTCTGAACACTTCTCTGCAATGGTGAGGTAGTTTGTGTGTCTTGTGACGAAAAGGTCCTTTCCTTCAGAAGTCTCCTGGAGATGCTGTATATTTTTGTTGTCTCTCTTTGTTGCTTGGCCAGCATTTCCTTGCCTGTATAATAACATCTGTTCACCAGACCTCAGATATCCTTGATTGTATTTGGCCAGGATGAGGCACCTCTAGCTTTCTGGTGTGTTTTTGAGAGTACATCTGTTCCCAAAATTCTGGGCTGCATTTCTGTCTGAGTTTTCTGTCCCATGCAACTAGCTCATGTCTGTATTTCCAGCTAATAGCATCTCTCTGGTTTTTTTTCCATGGCTTTTTTGGCATCCTGTTGGTACCTGGTAAACTTCCTGTCTGTTCTGCACTTTCATGTGGGTGGGAATTCACTTTTCCTACTGAGCAAAGTGGACGTTTCAACCTCTGAAACTCCACTGAGCTCATGGGAGAACAGGGGTTCACAATTTAGATATTTGGACAGCTGGGGATGGCTATGAAGAATTGTTCTCCTCTTTATCCAGCAATTCACTAAAGGAGTTTTGCCTCCTGTCTCCTTCACTCCCCAGCCCCATTATCTTCCTGCCTTTTACTTCTAGTCTCATTCCACTTAGGACCGTCTCCTCCTCCAGCTAGTCAGTGACCATTTCCACCTTCTCTGCTCTACCTTGACTTGTTCTTTAGTCTCTCAATTTAGATCTGTGGATTTTTGATTTCATTTTACACAAGTTCAAGTAGCTAACTAAAGTCAGGAGCACCCTTGACCCAACAGAGACAACGTCAGAGGGCATTTCATCCCACTTCTTCTGGAAACACTTCTTTCTTTCCAAGAACCACAAAAGGGAATCTCCAAGGATGTGCTCCTATGGGCTTTGCTTCAGTGCTGAGCATCACAGAGGACAAGCCCAGTCCCTGTGCTTCATTGTGTGTCAGACAGTCTGGCCCTTGATGCAGCAGGCAGAGTAACTTCTTTCAGTGTCCCTGGGCCACCAACCCCAGCTTTTTCACCTGTTTTTCATAATTTAGAAACTCTCCTCTTTACAAATTTTACATGCTGGGGAGCAATACTAAAACCTGAACAGACTAGAAAAAAGCCTGTTCTGACTGTTGGTAAGTGACATGAGCCTTTTTTGTCAGACTCCTACATCTTTCATTCCTATTACAAATCGTTTGACCCACTGTTTCTCCAGATTTTTGACCTGTGTCACAAATATTTCATACACAACACTTTCTGTGTCCTGACAGTGATTTTGGAGGACAATAAACTTCTGTTTGAGTCCTCTGGTGAATTGTGGATGAATTCTGATGAGCGCTGAGCATGTGACAACCATTGCCTACTAGAGGTAGTGTTGCAGCAGTTTGTATTTATCTGTATTTTTTAACCATTGCAATGCCAGGGCAAAGAACATCAAGGTGTTAGGCAGGGTTTATTGTTATAGCCAGGGCTATAATTCAGTGCCAGGGATATGATTTCTCTCTCCTCTTCCCACTTTGAATTTTCTAGATTTGCTCTTAGGACCATAGTCATAATCTAAGCAGATAAGCCCAAACTCTGATACAGTCTTATTTTATTCTTCCTACCTCAAACACAGGACCATCTCATGAAATACTTCCCCCAAGCAGAGCTGCCTGCATACTCAGATGTTGTCTGAACATGTGCTGCAATGGCCCCATGGGGAAAAACACACACTGTAACCCTCCAGAACTGATTTTTCCTTGCCTGGCCCTCCTACATCCTGACATCACTACTTTCGTGTGCACAGCAGGAATTGCAGTGAGTCCTGAGGGCTAAGAGTCTGTTGGAGAGGTTGGAAATAACCCACAAGAGATTTCCCAGGGAACAGATCTGGGCTCTGGCTGCAAAGTCAGTGTATAGATCGGCTTGTAGCTCTTTGGAGGTGATGAGGAAATGCAATTGTAACCCTCTGTCTAGCCCTCTACCAAGAAGTAGAGGCCATGAGATTGAACTCGATTTATTGCTTGATGTAAGGCAGAAACCAAAGATGAGAGCAAGAAAACTTCTCTTCCTTTTTCTTCCCCCCGCCCCTCTTATAGTATGTCTTTCCCATTTAGAGATTATCTCTCACTATGTGAGTGTGCAGTGCAAGAGGGGCCTATGTTCTTTACTTCCAAATGATGCTTAAGTACAAAGGAAATAGGAGAAATCTTTACCCAGTGCCTGGGACTGTGTTTGTGTGCCTCATCACCTTCAAAGCTCTGATTAACAGCTTGCATTGGGATTGAATCCCTCGCTCCTTTGCAGTATTTCTTTCTCTGGGATCATACTTAATTGCTTTTTTTCCCAAGTGTTTCATTACAAAATTCATTAGTGAACCGCTAGGGGTAGCCAGATGTGTTTGGTTGCATGCACAACCTTGAGAAGGGATCTTGGAGCAAATTCACTGCAAATAGCCTCAGCTTGCTTGAAAACGAGGAAGCCTAACTAATCATCCCTCCTGCCTCAATAGAACCTCAAGACAGATTATTGCCCTGAATTCAGACCTTGGGGAGACATAGAAGGACATAAAATGCTCCAGAGCTGAGAACTTGGTGCAGTGACCTGATCCCATCTGGACCCAGCATATTTCCAGTAAGATAAATAAATGATGCTTGCCACACAGCTATCACACACACCTCAGCACTAAAGCCACCAGTCCCCTATTGGGACATGCACTAGAGGATATTGGGAATGAAATCTCTCACTTAGGTATATGTGAAAATGATGGAGAATGAACTGCAGAAACTATTGATGTGACCATCTCTCTTGACAGCTTTCCCTCTGGGTGTTGTGGTTTCGCCCCAGCCAGCAGCTAAGCGCTAGGCAGGCACTCACTCATTCCTTCATCAGCAGGATCAGGTAGAGAACTGAAAGGGTAGAGAACTTATAGGTTGAAATAAAGGCAGTTTATTAGGGAAAGCAAAGACCATGAAAACAAAAGACCATGCACACAAAAGACCATGCACACACAAGCAAAGCAAAGAATTAAGTCACCACTTCCCATGGGCAGGCAGGTGCTCAGCCATCTCCAGGAGAGCAGGGCCCCATCACATGTAACAGTTGGGAAGACAAACACCATCATTCCAAATGTGCCCCCCCTTCTTCTTCTTCCCCCCACTTTATATTCTGAGCATGATGCCATATGGTCTGGAATATCAGTTTGGTCAGTTTGGGTCACCTGCCCCAGCTGTGCCTCCTCCCAACCTCCCACACCCCCCCAACCTCCTCTCCAGTGTAGCAGTACAAAAAGCAGGAAAGGCTTTGGTTCTGTGTAAGCTCTGCTCAGCCGTAATAAAAACATTTCTATGTTATCAACTCTGTTCTGCACAAATCCAAAGCACAGCCCCATATCAGCCACTGGGAAGAAAATTAACTCTAGCCCAGCTGAAACCAGCAGAGTTGGTAACTTAGAAGGAAGAGACAAAATTTTGTACAGCTCTCTGTCTTCCATCTTTACCCTGCTTCAGGCTCTGTTCTATGTGCTGCTCCTGCAAAATGATTAACTGCTGTTAACGACAGAGTGTAGTAAAGAAACAGCAGCTACTGTGGCAGTGCAGAGCAACTGTAGGGGAAACTACCTATATAGTGATGCATTTTTTCTTTAAATGGTTTGTTCGGTTCACCCCCAAATGTATAGTTCATTCCTAAATTGTAACCCTCCCCCTAAGTTGTTGCCTATCACCTCTTCCTCGATGCCATAATGGTTTGTGTCACCTAATCCCTCCTGCCTCCCATTCCCGTTGGTCCTGAGATGTGTTCTCCCCGTTTGGCCCAAGCCTTGTATCCATCCCCACTCTGCAATGCCCTCTTAAGCTCTTAAGCTTGAGCACGAGATATTTTGGCTCTCTCTCTGCCTCACTCTCTTTTCCCTTTGGGTCCATGTTCCCTCCTGGCATGGGACCCCCCAATAAAGTCTCATTTAGTTAGCACCCTCAGAAGCTGTGCATGTATTTTGCTGTCTGCACACTGCTGTTAGCTGATCTGCTACCTAAAGACTTCTCTCCAGAAGCCCTTGTAAGGCTATTGTACACCATCCCCCTTTTCCCAAACCCAGGGGTATGTTTTCCCCAGCCCCTGTCACTGATAACCAGGTTAAAAAGGGCAGAGGCACAGCAACATACCTACACTTAATGATTTTCTGAGGTCACAAAAGCAGCCTGTACTTTGGGCAAGAGATGTCCCAAGGTCCTCCAGCATCCCACTTCAGTGCTTTGGTGGGCTTCTCCTTCCCACATTTCACTGCTTGGACAAAACCCAAGAGAGTTAATGGAATGAGCATTACCCTGTTCTGCTGGAAAACCAGTCCAAAGGCAAGTGGCCTCTGATGGTTTGGGCCTCATCTGAAAGTGGACTTTCCTCATGAAAGTGGACTTCCATCTGCTTGCTATTAGCTGGAGGTGGTCTGTAAGATATGCTCCCTACACCTCAGCTGGGATTGCAGGTATTGCACAGATGATGTGCTGAGCTACTTCAGCATGAGTTGACTAATGCAGTCAGAAATCAAAGCTTTTCTGTGATGATGTGGGTAAAATGCAATCTCCTGCTAGAAACTGAGAGCTAAACACTGTCCCAAGATACAGCTCTGCCACTTCCCTGCTGTGCCAATTAGACTTGCAGGAACCGAGCAGATTGGCAGGATGAGAAATTAGTTTGTTCATTTTCCTGGAGTCTGAAAAGTTATGAACAAGTAAGGGAACAAGTCCTCAATACAGGAAAGATATGAGCCTTTAAGTAGGTCCAGAGAAGGCAACAAAGATTATCAGAGGGCTAGAGCACCTATACTGTGGAGAGAGGCTGAGAGAGTTGGGGTGACTCAGCCTGGAGGAGAAGAGGCTTCAGGGAGACCTTATTGCAGCCTTTCAATACTTGAAGGGGGCTTATAAGAAAGATGGTGACAGACTCTTTAGTAGGGCCTGCTGTGATAAGACAAGGGGTAATGGTTTTAAGGTAAAAGAGTAGAGGTTCAAACTAGATGTAAGGAGGAAATTTGTTACAATGAGAGTGGTAAAACACTGGCACAGGTTGCCCAGAGTGGTAGTAGAGGCCCCATCCCCAGAAACAGGCCAGGTTGGATGGGGCTCTGAGCAATCTGATCTAGTGGAAGGTGTCCCTGCCATGGCAGGGGTTTTGGACTAGATGACCTTTAAAGGTCCCTTCCAACCCAAGCTGTTCTATGATTTTAAGACCAGCACCAGACCAGCATCAATATGCATCCAGGGCTCTGAAGGAAGTGTCTACCAAAACTATGCACTCCCTTACGAGAACCAGCTTCCAAAATAGTAATTTGATGTTTTGATAATGCTGTCTCTGGTTACTTAGGATATTTTGCAAATAATGTGTGTCATTGCTGAACACAGCCATAGCTGTTTCCTGGATTGCTTTAGAGGCACAACACACTCTGTGCACTAAAATGCTTAATGCAAGACCATCCACAGAACATATACTTTACACTTGTATGTGTGTATTTCCTCCAGAAACCCATGCTGCTGATCAGCCCAGCAAGGGAGCAACCCCCCTTGACTTTGCTGACAAATGGGAACAAGAGTAGCATGACTTGCCTTTATGAACCCTCGTGATTTACCACTTGACACAACACCTTTCTCTGTTCTAAGCTCCTGGATATGCAAGATGGGGTTTGCATTCAGGTCTAAATTCAAACCCCTCCAAGGTGTGTGAGAATTCAGATTTGAGATTGCACCTATCTCGAACATGAACCCTTTTTAATAAGCCAGAAATCTCCAGTTGCACACCAACAGCTCAAAACCATCAGTAAGCTCTTTTGGAGGAACCTCTATGTTACCCCTTATTTTCACCTCAATGGTCTCCATCTTGCCATCTGTTATCCCATGTGAGGAGATCATTGCTTTGTATCTTGCACACACCTGACACAGCCCATTCCTGCTTGTTCATAATGGTGGAAACACAGAAGATGTGCTCTGTGCAATAACTCTTTTTCCAACCCATCCCATCCTTGGAGGTCCATGCAAACCATGCTATCAATCTGTCAGTCTCTGGTGATGGAGCCTACGTGGGAACTTTAGAGAATGGATTACAGTGGAGAACATGTATTTTTAAAAGTGTTTAAGAAGTCTGGCAGTTTCTTAAGAAGCAAGAGAAGAAAAAAAATAGGAGGAGATAAATGTACCCCAAATCCATGAGAGCTTTTCAGAAGAGAAACAAGAAAAGTCCTCTGTCATGTTGTACTGCTTCACCCATCCCAACACTGGAGGTGAATGGTGAAAGCATACTTAAAGCAGAACTTCCACAGATGAGGGCAGGGAGACAAACATGGTAAACTTTGCACATGGTTTAAATTATCACTAGTAATAAAACCATTTATCATCAACCACCATGCTGAAGATTGCGATAGCTATTGCCCCCGAGGCTTCAGTGACTGAAAGAATGAAACATTTCCTGCTCTCTTGCTCTCTTAATTTCTCTAACCTCCATGGCCCTGGCTCAAGATCTTGCTGCAGAATGACAGGTCAGCTGCTCTGAGCTCGGTACGCAAACATGATAGCCTGGGATTCAAAGGTACTTGTCATTGTTGATGTGTCTTTTAGTCTGCCTGTCACTGAAACAAGGAATCCTCTAGCATGAGGACTAAATTAGTTCTCTACAGCAAAGACTAATCACTCAGCATCACAGCTGAGAGAGAGATGGAGATGTCCTGTGTGTGACTTCCCTGAAGTCTGGTGGTAATGGCAAGTCCCAGACAGACCTTGAAAGGTTGGCATAGTGTTAAGGTTTCCTCAGTTGACTATGAAAATTTTGCTTTATATAGTCTCTTTGTGTTATCATGTGCAACATGAGGGTTGGGATTTCTAGGAAGCAGAGTGAGATTACCTCCTGATTATCTCTGAAGCTGGGCACAACCATCTTGTGCTCACCCTGTGTGGTCTCTCAGAAGCTCAGAAAACAGGCCAGAGTCTGTGTTGTCCACTGCTTAAGATCATAACTCAAAAAACAGCCATTAAAACTTTACCTGCAGTGTCTAGCTCCTCATATCCCTGACATTCCCTTTATCATTTCTCTTCCAAACTAATTGTCTCCACCTATAAATCCACTTACTCACTTCTCCTTTCCATCTTGGTGAATCTGTACTTCTCTTCATGTCGGTTTGCCCAAAGCAAAGTCCTTCTGGTTTAACATGGAGTGCATGCAGGGCTCTCCTCAGTGATCAACCCAAAGCTGGACTGGAAGGATCACTGTGGATTTGGTGTATGTGTTCTGCCAAGGCTGGGGAGGGAATAAAATGCTTGCCCTACTTGGCCTTACTGGAACCATTTCAGGTTTCTTGCTTCATGCAGTGCTTTCTCTAGGTGGTATGGAACTGTTTCAGTAATAACAACAGCAGGTTGCTGTGCTGGACTTCTTTCTGTAGCCAGCAATGCTTTTGGGTTTTGGGTTTTTTTTACAAATTGCTTCATTTATTTCCTTTTTTTGCATCTGTTTTATACTGCTGCATCTTTGCAATTGAATATTGTTTAAGTCAGCAGTGATCACAATCCTTCTGCTGCTGGAAGAGCCACAGCCCTTTGGAGGTCAAGATTGTGTCCATTTGACCCAGCTGAGATGCTGGGATGAGTGAGGCTGGAAAAAGGCCTGTGGTCATCCAGGGGTTTACTCTGACGCACAGCTCAGGTACAGGAGAGGTGAGCTCAGACCCACAGCAGCACCTGGAGTTCTGCAGGATTATGGTCACTGTGAACCTGGAAGGGGAGTCATATAGACAGCCAGACACCAGGAGCACCATGTCATGAAGTGCAAGCTTACCCTTGCAGTGTTGTATTACAGCTCTTGATTTATTAAATATGAATATAAATCTAATATTGATATTCAACTCGTACCAGACAAAAACTCTCCGACTGTTGAATTTAGAAAGTGGTATGTTTATTGTGACGTCGGGCAGCAGGGGAGTAGCCTCCAAAGCAAGCTGCGAATCTCTAAAGCATTGACTTTCCTTATATTCACAAAGGTCTTACATATTCATCTAAGCCACCTGAGATGCCTATACATATGCATCACCTATCCCACTCCGTATTAAAATGAGCTGAATGTTCATTACGTTGCGCAGTTCTTCCTTTAATTTGGGTCGGTGGTCTCTCAAAGATGAAGTCAGACGTCTTCCTCTTTACCTTGTCCCACTGCCAGGTCTTCCTGACCCTTGGTCACGATCCAGGCCTCATGTCTTGGCTCCAACTATCTTGGAGGCCAGGTGTGTTCTTCAGTTCCTGCTCTTTTACAATGCTGAATGTCCTCCCTGTTGCTTCTAAGAACATAACTGAGTCAAATAGATGATATATTGTCTTCGCTCCAACTGCTTCAACTATACCTATATGCTAATAATTAAACCTTAGGTTCTTGCCTCCACCTCGCTAGCCACAATATCAACTTTCAGTTCTTTTTAACCCCCAGTTCACTCTGGCTTCAAGTAGATGCAACAGAACATAGACCACATCATGTTGCTGGAGAAAGAGGATAGGAGGAGAGTGGAGTCTGATGTGGTGTCCTCTGTCAGCACAATCCATCTTTACCCACATCTGCCTGGAGATTTGTTTTGTCCTTATCAGCACTGCTGTCCTGTTCAGCACTGGATCAGGCAGGGAAATTAACAATAAAATGATGGTCATAAAGAGCCAGAGAGTTCCAGTGTGGTGGCTGGTCTCTGCCCATCTCATTTGCTCCACCATAAAACCCCATATTGCTCTGCCACAGTCAGCAGATCCCAGGCTCACGGGTGTCAATGCAGAGCTTTTGTTTCGGTGCTTAATTTCATATTGAAATGAGTAAGAAGGAAGGTGCCTAAACAAGAAGTTAGACACAGAAGCTGTCACAGAAGTTAGACATCTTTGTGGATTTGGCCATGCAAGTCTGGCCAATAAACATCTGAAATGTCCCATCCCCTATTGAGAGTCTTCTCACAATTCCACTCTCTGAGCCCTTAGTAATGCTGCTGTCTGCAACAGCAGGGTCTGGGTATCAAGACAAGGAGCACTTTCCATAAATCTGCTGCTTAACAAAATAGAGATTATCTGGGCCCTCTTTATGGTTTGTGGATTTGTAGTTATTTAACATAGTGGCAATACTGTAGCAAACTCCACACAACACAGCAAGGTTTGCAGTAAATTTTATCTAGTAAGTGAAAAGCAAGCAGGGATAGCTTGTCTGTTGTCTGCAGCAGTGAGGTTTGTTGATGGTTTACCTTTAGCTGAGGCTTCGTACTGATGTCAGAAGGGTTGGCCATCGGGCTTGTTCAGATGTCAAAAAATTACAATAGTGTTACAACAGGGAGTGTTTTTTTCTTGAACAAATATGACTGAAGTGATGACATTAGCTCCCAGAGAGGACTAGTACCAGCTTGGCGGTGTCATTTTTTTGAGCAGATACAAACCTGAGGTCTTGTTCTTTGAGATTTCTCATAGACAGTCTTCATTGCTTAATTGGACTGTGTCCACCACCGCTGACCTACAGGGGCCAGGTTGTACTCTGACTTGTCAGTTTAAGCCAGTGTTTCTCTACTATCTCCTTTATTGTAATTTTCCTATTAAATGGTAACTCCAACTTAAAATCTCTCACAAGGTATTTGTGTGGTGTTAATTTCTCCCACTGGTTTACCTTCAAACCAGCACACATTCGCAGAAGGAAGAGGAAACAAAAGAACTAATGAGCAAACCATTTCTCAACTTGTAGAATGACAAGTCTGAAAGTGTTTCCCTTAGAGTCAGCAGCAAAAATCCTATGAACGCTAGAGGAGTAGACTATCTCTGAAGAAATGGAGATTTTGGGGGGTGTTAGGGTTTTAGAAGTTCCCCATTCTTTCTTTCCTCTCTCCCCTCTTAAAGGAATGTTTCTGCATGTTTGGTTGCTAAGGAACAAATAGCTTAAGGGTACTTAAGAGAAACAAAGAAACATGGACACAGAAGAAAGTCTGGCCTTCTTTTTGCCTGGAGTTTTTTTCTCATTAAGCAGAAACTAGAACTAGGCAGGATTAGAACTAGCAAAGGAGAGCGAGATACAGCCCAGCTGCAGTTCTCTGGCATCGGGAGGAGGGAGAGGCTGCTCTGCCCCGCCGCTCCTCTGCTGTTCCTGTCGTCTTTGCTGCTTTCTTCCATCTCTGCTGTTTTCTGCCATTTCCTGCCACAGCCGCCACTTTCTGCTTTGGTTTCGGCTTTCTGCTGCTGCTGCAAGTTTTTTTGCTACACTGTAGCTGTGGCACGTCCTGCCTGCCGAGACATCCCGAGGCCCTGCTGCAGCTCCAGAGTTGGATACATCTCATCTACAGCCCGGGATTTGGGTACATCTCTCCTGCTCCAGCCTCAAGTTCCCGAGGGCCCTGCCCCTCTCCTCCAGGGGGTTTGTGCAGCAGCTTCTCCTCTGCCATCACCGCGTGAGGGCCGAGCTCGCGGCACAGCGCCCCCTGCCGGCGCGGGGGAACCATCGCACCCGCCCTGCTCACCGGGAGCCGCCAGCGCCCCCTGCCGGCTGTGAGCGGCACTGCACCCAAGGGGAAAGGGCCTGAGAGCTGAGAGAGGCTGCACTGGGTTCTGCTCTGTTTGGTATCACTGCCAGAGTTACTGCTGCTTGTTTGCCTGGTTTTATATATATATATACATTTATATACTGCTCTAACTTCCACGGACATGCTCTTTCTTGCAGTCATTAAGCCAACTCAGGTATTTCAGCAAAAACTGCTCATCAGAAATACAACATAAAGTGAAAGTGACCCCTGACACTAATTTAAAATTAGACTTGATGAGCCTTCAACAAAGAAACTGTTCCCCCAGCTCCCTTTAAAATCCAACAAATGAAAAACATTTGGTCCCTATTACCAGCAATTATTATAAGATAAGTAAAAATATGAAGTGGGTGAATTTGTCTTTATTTCCTGGGATAACATTGATGAAAAATATGCTGTTGCATCTTGATTTTCAATCACTTGAATGAACTTTGTCATGCATTTATCTTTATTTGGGTAGATGCATGTAACTGATCTAGGGAGGGAGTGAGGGCAGAGAGCAGGGAGAGGGTAGGATTGGCAATTTAATCTGATGCAGATAAGTTTATTAGCTGCCCTCAGATCTGTTCCTGACTGAACATGACAAACAAGACTGAGTGTTGGATATCTCATCTTAGTCCTTTGGGGAGAAGGCACAGCATACATCATGGTGTAACCATCAGCAAACAGTTTACAACGCTTTTCATTGCTCTTAACTCTTCTAATAGTTTTCTGCCAGAGTCTGGGGGCTGGGCGGGTCCTTCTTCCTACAGGGACTTTTTCTCTGCAGAATTAAAGTAAAAACTTGGACAAGAAACAAGGTCAAGAAACAAAGTCAAAGCTAACATGCCTCACTGCCTCCCCCTTTCCAGTAGGTGAGATTCAAATATTATCTACCAGATTTCTCATGCCTAAAGCAGTGTTAGGAGACTTTCAGTTCTGACAAGATGAGGTGAAAGAGGTTTGTTTGGGACATTTTCTGTAGGACAAAGTTTTTGCTAAGTTTTTTGTAGCACAAACTAGTCACTGAATTGCAATGCTGCTGCTAGATGCATTACTAGGAACCCAGCAAAGACCTGACAGAGATTTACTTATGAAAAATACAAAGAATTTTCTGGGAATAGAATTAAAGCAGGGGTAGCAAGTTTGCACTGCTGGATTGCCCATGAAATATTGACTGCTATGGTCCTGCACTGCAAAGAGCTAATTTTATGTATATGCATGTAGATATGTATATATATATCTGATTCAGAATTGCTCTTTTTAAGCATCCAGGAGTGAGCAGTTTTTCAGCTGGTGCAAAATTTGTGCTGTAATCCTGAGAGCTTTCTTGATTCTCAACAGCTAAGAACCTGACTGGGAGCTTAGGGGATTTTGTGGCTGAAAATCGCAGAACCATGATAAGAATATTACATCTCTGAGCAATTAGCACTCATGTGCTAACGCAGACCTATCCTGAAAAATGCCTTTTTCTAAAAACTCTTATTGTCTTGTGTTGTAAAGAGTTGAAATGAGGATGTTTCCCCTGGAGCAAAGCGCGACTCATTAGAAGAACAGATCAGTTTTCTGTTTCAGACACTTAAGTGAAGTATATTGCAAATTGTAAATCAATGTGCTGGGTTTGGCTGAGATAATTTTCTTCATAGTGGCTGGTATATTAACTACATTTGGGACTTCTGATGGAAACAGTGCTGATAACAAAAGGATGTTTTCATTATTGCCTAGGAGGTCTTAGAGCCAAGGCCTTTCCTGCTCCTACCTCACCCCACCAGCGAGGGGATTGGAGGTGCACAAGGAGCTGGGATGGGACATGGCTGGGACAGCTGACCCTAACTGACCTAAGAATATACAGCATCATCCTCAGCATATAAAGCTGAGGGGAGAAGGAGGAATGGAGAAGCATTCGGAGTGATGGCATCCTTGACATACATGATGGAGCCCTACTGTCCTGGGGATGGCTGAACACCTGCCTTCCCATGGGAAGTGGTGAATGAACTCCTTGCTTTGCTTTACCTATTAAACTGCCTCTCTCCCAACACACAAGTCTTCTCACTTTTACTCTCCCTATTCTTTCATGCCATTAGAGGGGGGAGTGAGTGAGTGTCTGTGTGGGACTGAACTGCTAGCTGGGGCTAAACCACGACCATCACCCAATTTCTTGCTTCACCCGAATATATCTTGCTGATCACACAGTCAATATCTTTTTGATGGCTTTTCAATTTAAAAGAAAAAGTCCCCCAAACTACTGATGCCTTAGGATTTTAGCTTTTATATTTTTCATAAATTTGTGATCCTGCAATTCTTTATTGCAGTCTATATGGAGTTTAGAGTGTATAACTCTAAACTCCATATAGACTATCCCATTTTGGTCAGACAAAACAATTCCTCTCCAGGCCTGGGAATCAAGGACACCTTAGTGTCTCAGGCTCCGAGAAGTGTAAACAAAACTGAGTTGGGGGAAGGAGAGCAAACTTGGGGTAAATTACTTTATTACCTGAAGCTGTAATTGGAAGATTAACCCCCAACATGCAAATGGACCAAACTTATAAAAGTATGAAAACCCATGACCCATCGTCCATTTTTGGGTGTAGCCCTTGGAGGGTTCTTTGTCTGCCCTAAATGTACCTGAAGGCCCTTCAATAAATATAACTGCTCTTTATTTTCTTAATTTTGTTTGGTCTCTGTTTTTAAGTAGTCCCAAAAGGCATCACTACAACCACCCTCTCATGAAGTACAGTTCAATTTAACAGCTGTTTGGTCATTTACAACAAAGTCTTGGTTACCGGATGGAGAAGTTTGTTTAGTTCTTGAACAAAAGCAACTATATTACCTCAATGCAAAACCCTGCCTCATCTTGGCAAGAGGAAATATTGGAAATAACAACAGGTGAGACCAGACAAGAAAGACATAATGGCTCATTTTGTAGAATGTGCCCAAACACGTTTATTATTCACAACCATCTCTCTCAGCAGAGAGAAAATTTCAGGAATGATTTTTCTCTTGTTCTTTTGCTTCATGCTTTTATATGAGGTGTTTGTATTCCTACCATTGGATGTTTGCCCTGTTTGTGCTGTGCAGGAGCATTTATTCTCTGAGGTGTGCTTCATCCTATGTCTTTGCAGATCCCTGTGCACATGCAAGACAGAAGGAATAACAGGATGACTTCCATAGTCAGACCTCAAAGTACCACAGGAAGGAAGTCATCTCCATCAAGCAAGGAGGCATTGATGCAGGAAGAGATGGATTTGAAGTCACCCTAACGCTGAGCACCTAAACTGCACAGCCTTTGGGGATGAAGTTTTTAGTAGCACCTGTAGTGAGAGGACACAGAGTAATCGTTTTAAACTAAAAGAAGGTAAATTCAGACTAGATATCAGTCTTCACATTTTTTTATAATGACCATGGTGGAACACCAACACAGGTTGCCTAGAGAGGTGATAGATCCCCCATGCCTGGAAAATTTTTACCTCAGTCTTCACTGACAACCTCTCTTCCTGTACCTCTTGAATGGATGGACAGCAGGATGGGGACTGGGGGAACAAAGTCCCTCACAGTATAAGACCGGGTTTGTGACCACTTGAGGAACCTGAATGTACCCGGGTCTATGGGACCCAATCAGATGCACCACAGAGTCTTGAGGAACTGGCTGATTTAGCTGCCACTCTCCATGATATTGGAAAAGTCATGGCAGTCAGATGAAGTCCCAGGTGACTGGAAAAGGGGAAACAACATAGTACCCATCTTTAAAAAGGCCAGAAAGGAGGACCCTGGCAGCTGCCACCACATCAGCCTCACCTCTGTGCCTGGGAAGACCACAGAACAGGTCCTCCGAGAAGCTGTGCTAAGGCACATGGAAGACAGGGAGGTGATTCGACAGCCAGCACAGATTCACCAAAGCAAAGTCCTGCCTGAACAACCCACTGGCTCCCTGTGATGGGGTGACGACATCAGTGGACAAGAGAAGAGTTACAGATGTAATTTATCTGGACTTCTGTAAAGCCTTTGACGTGGCCCCCTACAACATCCTCTCTCCAAATTGGAGTGATGGATTGTCCTGGTTTGAGACAAAATCGGAGGAACATCTGAAATGAACGTCCTCTGATAGAAGGCAGGTTACAGCCACCCCTCCCCCACCAGGTTTGGAAAAAATTTCCTCGGAGGAAAGTGAAAGGAAAAAAAAGCTATTCATTTAACAGACACAAAGCACAATGGGAAAATAATAATGCTAGATAATAAAACCTCTTACTGTGGAGAGAACCTGGTAAATTCTCAGAGTCCTTTCTTTGAGTGTGGTCTCTCTCCTTCTCAGAGCTGGGTCGGCCTGGGCCCCCCCTCCAGGATTTCTCCCAGTGAGTTCTGTGTGAGTTCCAGAAGACAAGAAGAAGAGGCCGAAGCCCCAAGGAAAAAAAATTGACTCTCCATCTCTCTCCAGAGAAACAGAGCCAAAAGCTGTCTGAAAANGCTATTCATTTAACAGACACAAAGCACAATGGGAAAATAATAATGCTAGATAATAAAACCTCTTACTGTGGAGAGAACCTGGTAAATTCTCAGAGTCCTTTCTTTGAGTGTGGTCTCTCTCCTTCTCAGATCTGGGTCGGCCTGGGCCCCCCCTCCAGGATTTCTCCCAGTGAGTTCTGTGTGAGTTCCAGAAGACAAGAAGAAGAGGCCGAAGCCCCAAGGAAAAAAAATTGACTCTCCATCTCTCTCCAGAGAAACAGAGCCAAAAGCTGTCTGAAAAGCAGAAAAGGGTCCTTCATCTGCTCTTGCTGCTGCAGAAGCACACAGAGGAGTAGCAGAGTGATCTTGGAGCACAAACTGCTTTGAAAGTTCGTCTGGCTTTTTTTTTCCTTTTTCTCACACCCAGTTTTTAAGGCACAGAAAGGCACAGGAATCATGTCTGGGCATAGAGCGGAGATAGGGGATACAACATCATCAAGTCACCCCAAGACATGGATTAAACAACTGGACTGTGAGATGGGTAAGGAATTGGTTGGATGGTCACATCCAGAGCATAGCGGTCAATGCCTCAGAGCCCTGATGGACATCAGTGACCAGTAGCATCCCTCAAGGGTCTGTACTGGGACCAATGCTATTTAACATCTTCATTAATGACACAGACAAACAGATTGAGGGCCACCTCAGCAAGCTTACTGATGCCACCAAGCTGAGTGGTGGAGGTGACACACCTGGAGGATAGGGTCATCCAGAGGGACCTGGACAGGCTTGAGAACTGGGGCTATGGGAATCTCATGAGGTTTAACAAGACCAAGTGGAAGGTGCTGCACCTCAGTTAGGACAACCCCCGGTATCAATCCAGGGGAGGTATGAACAGATCCAGAGCAAGGATCTCTCCTGGGAAAAAGACCTTGGGATGCTGCTGGGTGAGAGGCTGGACATGCCCCTGCCACATGCGCTTCAAAAGCAGTGTGGGCAGTAGGGGAGGGAGGGGATTCTGCTCTTCTGTTCTGCTCAGGTGAGACCCACCTGCAGAGCTGCATCCAGATCTGAGGTCCCAGGGCAGGAAGTGTTAGAGTGAGTCCAGAGGAGGCCACCAAATTGATTAGAGGGATGGAGCACCTCTCCTAAGAGGCTCTGAAGATGGACATGCTGCTGGCCAAGGCTGGGCCGATTAGAGAGGTTGGTAACATCTCTGTGATAATATATTTTAAAAGAAAATCAAAACAAAGCTGGGCACGTTTTTTTCCTAGCCATAGAAGAGGAGGAGGTGAGAATATGTGAGGGAAACAACATGAAGACACCAAGGTCAGTGGAGAAGGAGTGGCAGGAGGTGCTCCAGGTGCTGGAGATGAGATTCTTCTGCAAGCCATGGTGGTGACCATGGTGAAGCAGCTGTGCCCCTGCAGCCC
>VZTN01018122.1:280347-303073 GCA_013400515.1 Erpornis zantholeuca
CAGCCCATAGGGATCCATGGAGGATGCAGAGATTCACCCACAGCCCATGGGGATCCATGGGGGATGCAGAGATCTAACCCACAGTCTGTGGGGATCCACGGGGGATGCAGAGATCCCCACAGACCGTGGGGAGGTGCCCATGCCAGAGCGGGTGGGTGCCTGGAGGAGGCTGTGATCCAGTGGGAGATCTGGTGGAGAGGGGGGGCCCTTGCTTCCAAGTTGGAGCAGCTTGTCCTTGGAGGACTGCACCCCATGGAAGAGTTACCCACGGCACAGCAGTTTTGGGAGGACTGTGTGCCCGTGGGACCCATGTTGCAGCAGTTTTGGGAGGACTGCTGCTCGTGAGATTGGAGCCACGCTGGAGAAGTTCACGGAAAGCTGTCTCCTGTGGGAGGGACCCCACCGTCTCACACGGAAAGGACTCTTCTTCCTGAGCAGTGGAAGAACTCGGGTGACAAACTGACCAAAACCCCCACGCCCTGTATCCCTGTGCTGTGAGCGGGAAGGAAGGAGGGGTTGGGGGAAGAAAAGGTGTTTTAAGGGCTTATTTTACTTCTCATTATCCTCCTCTGATTCTGTTAGTAATAAACTTCATTTTGTACTTCTAAGTTGAGCCTGTTTTGCCCTCAAAGTGTTTTTTTCCCAGTCCTTATCTCAATTCATGAACCCTTTGTTAATTTTTTTCTCTCCTCAGCCCATCTGTGGCAGGGGAGGGTGAGTGAGTGACTTTCATGGGTGTCTGGTGTTGGGCCAGTGTCAAACCACGACAGGAACTTACAGGAAAGACGGGGAAAAACCTTTTACAAGATCCTGTATGTCAGAACAAGGGGGAATAGGTTCAAACTGAAAGAGTAGGTTTAGACTGGATATTAGGAGAATGTTCTTTAGAGTGAGGGTAGTGAGGTCCTGGCACAGGTTTCCCAGGGAAGTTGTGGGTATCCCATCCCTGGAGGTGTTCAAGGCCAGGTTGAATGGGGCTTGGAGCAACCTGGTTATCCCTGCCCATGAATGGGGGTGTCCCATCCCACTGTAAAAGGGGAGTCAGGGAGGATTCTTCTTCATAGATTTCGCAGACAAAAATAAAGTGCAAGCGCAGCAACATTATATCTGAGAACTGTTTATTGATAAAGAAAGGTAAGTGTTCCTACCGAAGGGGGAGAGAAAAGGGAGCAAAGAGGACAAAAGAGACAGAGAGAGAAACAGAAAACCAGGACAGATCGGTACCACTGTACCCTGGGCACCCTGTTAGCACCAGCTCAGCAGATAGAGCGTGTGTGCTGCGAGCTGCAATAAGCCTGCACAGCTCCCGTGGCCGTCTAGGCGCGATTTCCAAACAGCAGCAGGCTGCATGTCTCTTCTGCCAGGGGCACACTTGTGGAGCAGTTGCATGTTGTCAGGGTCAGGGTGCGGCAGCTACAGCTGCTCCATCGGGAAAGCAGTGGAGCACTAGGTTGCCGTGGCGTTGAGCTGCCTCAGGGAAGTGGAAAAGCAGGGCAGACAGGGAGGAATGACTACAGGAAGAAAAAGGGGAGGGGGAACCAAGAAGACCCTCCAGGCAAGCCCCCGCTGCCTGCAAGAAACCTAAAGAAAAATGTCCGAGGGTTATGGCACAGTTAATTGCTTTTATGTGCTAAGGCTTCTCCCATAGCCTGATTTCCCAGGCATTTTTCCTAGGTATCCAGGTATCTGCCCTACTGGCAAGGAGGTGGGCGGGAAGGGGAGAGTCACTTGCAGCCCAACTATGGAAGCTTTCCCCTGATCAGCTGCTAGGCAAAGTCTCGCCAGGGACAGGGCTCCCAGCGTGTGTACAGCCCCTATAGTATTTTTTCACGTTGTGTAACACATGCTGAGGCATAAATAAAAATCAAATTGGTCCCTCTCAGACGGGTTGGACTAGATGGCCTTTAACCCAAATTATTCTGTGATCTATGATCCTCATGAGAGGGAAGATGTGTGCTAATGTCTTTACAAACAGTTCCACGGGTGAGGCTATGGGTGTTAACCTCTTTGAAATGGGTCTTACTAACTTCAAGCAGCAAGTTTGATGCAGAGCCCAGGCAGCTTGGCTCCTGAAACAGACAAGTGGGTCTGCACAAGCCTGAGTTTCTGAACTTTGGGGTAAAATGACAGGTTCAGGAATGCTGTTCCTTCCTAGTACCTCAACCAATGGGGAACGGAAGAGGGCAACGTGCAGCCCAGAGTTTGGGATAAAGGGAGGCTGCGCCCTCCAAATCCTTGAAAGAGAGAAAACCTTGCGGGTGTGTGCCCAGGTGGACGCTCTCCCTTTATTTGAATAAAGTTGCAGGACTCCTCTGTCTCCTTTATGGACACTGGCTTTTCATAGCATGATTTTCCATACACTCATGCAGAAGGATAGACAGTCTTCCCAACTGCAGTGTGACATGCCTGACTCTGCATCACAAATTCCCTTCAACCCAAATCAGCTGTTGGGATTCTGAGCTTGTCAGAAAATGCAACATCTGTTGGTTTCTGTGGCACTGTGCATATACAGTAGAGATGCTTTCAGCCCTTTCTGCACTGAAAGAGGAGTTTTCATGGCAACAAATGTTACCACAGTAAGGACAAATGCACCCCCTGTAGATTAGCAATGAGAGGGTGGAAAAGCAGTGTCCCATTTAGTATCAAGAGTGCTTCTCTGGTTAGTGTTAATTGTCTAGTTGAGGCAGAAAGGGCCTGCAAGCAGTCAGGCTCCTCTGTGAGGGATCTAGCAGGTTTAATTTCCAGGTAGATCCAGAGTCTCTCCATAGCGTGAGCCCCTAGGGAAGGAGAAGCACAGTCTGGGGGAATAAGGGAGAGCATTACTGCCCGGGAATCTTGCAACAGCCTCTCTGATGACATTGTTATCTTCTGTGGTGGTTAACCCCCAGAAGATTAATTAACCTACTACATGTTTACTTTTGCTGCTTTTTTTACCTTTTCTTGCTGACTAGACATGGGCACATTTGCCCCCTCCTCTAAAAATAACTAAACCCAGTTGCATTACAGGCCCTTGGTTAGGGCCATTACAACAAGAGACTCCATTCTCAGAATCATCAGAAGGCAAAGATCTTCTTTATTTCCTGCAAAGCAAAGGCAAAGAGATCTCTAGAGAGACTCTGCTTCCCAGATGTGAGTGCTTCTTCTAGCATTGCCAGGAATGGTGTAAAAAACAGGTACTATTGGTTAGTTACAGAGAACAAGTCAGGAATAGCAAAGTGCGCCAAACACCAGCTGTGAGATATGGTCTACCAAAACATGAAATGGTTTACACAAATATCTGCTGGTTCCCAGCTCTGTCTGGGAATCAGAATTGAGAAAGCGATTGCTTCTCACAGACAGAGCTGAGAGCTGAAAATTCCCCTCTGACTAAACTTGTCATCGTCCACAAAACCCCATAAAACTCTGAGCATAGCTTTTCCCACTACTCTTTAAGTTGCAATTTTGTTTTGGTTTTGTTTTGGTTTTGCTTTGGTTTTGTTTTGGTTGTGTTTTTCCCCCACTTATCAGAGTGTTTATAAGTGGATGCATGTTTCCAGAGTGTTTAAAAAAGGTTACACATGTCCCAAGTGCTTACCAGCAAAAATAACTTCCAGGAGACTTAACCACAGGGATGTGATCCATGTACATGACCTGAGATCTAGATCAGGATGTCATGCCTCAGAAGGCATCGCCTCTAGGGATAACAGTTTGGCACCTGCTTTGCAGCTCAGTGGCCAGAGCTGAAACCCTGATGCAGGTAGGACAATGGCAAGATATTTCTCCTCCCCATGACCAAACTCCCAGTGCTAGAGAAGTCCCTCTCTGCACCCATCAGTCATGCTTGGGATTGTACTTTAAGGCGGGCAGGACTTGAGTGCCCTATTTTGCAACATATGGAAGACAGAGGTAGAGGAAACCTCCCAGTGCTTTGCCTTGACACAGCTGTGTGCAGTGGAGAATAGACAATCTGAGTGATCTTGCCAGGCCCCAACAGTCAGCCTGGATTTCAAGAGCCCCAAACAGTGTCAAGTAATGCAATCTCTGTAAAACAAGAGCATTGCAAGGCTCATGCTCACATGAAGCACCAAGTTGTTTATTTCAAATAAAGGGATTGATATTTTGGCATCTCCTGCTGCAGGGCTACAGCCTGCCAGTACCACATGTCTCCCTGTGACCATCCTGGAAAAGAGCTGTTTTCAAATAAGCTTTCACCCAGCCTGGCCCCTGCAGGATTTCACAGCTCTCTTGTCCAACCATGGGCTGGGTTGCAATTCTGGCTTCCACTTAGGCTGGATAGTTTCAGTGTAAAGAAGAACCCTAAACCACTTATTTTTCTATGTTTTTTCTGCATTCAGTGAATTATCAGAACCACCTTTGTGTCCTCATCAGGTTTCAGTGGAGGCTGCAAAACCATCAGAAGTGCCACCAGATGCCATAACTGAAAGCAGAGACCAGATAAGTCTAGAAGGGTGATAAGATATGTTTATCTTCTCACAAGAAGCACAAATAACCCTTTGGGTGGCTTATCTATAGATGTGTTGAGTGCTAAATCAAGAGTAAATGCCTTTCTAAAAATATTTATTAGATAGATGAGTGCTGTGATCCCTAGTAAGCATCTGATTTTGGAATATGTAGATGTAGCTAGGGGAAAAGAAATACGAATTAGGAAAGGACTAAATGCCTTTCTTGCGGTATCTATGGCTGTGGATCTTTTGGTAGAAACCACAAAACTGTATTGGTTTGGAATTTTAGTTAGCAGGAATTTGAGGATGAGGAAGAGACACACCTTTGTACACCTTGCTTCCTCAAAGTAGTTTTTCTTTCTCGTTTTTGCAGTTTAATGAATTCCAGAGCAAAGACCTGTAATCACGCTGCCAACATGACATACATCAAAGCCCCTTGCACTGTTGATTGCTCTGAGGGACCAGGATGGATATGGGCATCTCCTCTAGGAGACACTGTCCACAGGAACTACAGAGATCCACACACAGTTCTTCCTCCCAAAGTCAGGGGGTGAATGGTACACAAGGGTCTGACCGCAGCCCAGAAACTGCTGCATGGAAAGGATGTATTGGCCAGATCGGATTTTGCTTCAGAAGATTATAGGAGAGTTTGAGACTGGCTCTGAAGGGCCAAAGCAGCCAGGGCGTGCAGCAGACAGCTCAGTGCCATTCAATTCCCACGATACGAGCAACTGAAAACTTTAGGCCCAGTGTCACGATCTGATTATTAAGGTTCTTTAGAAACTCCTCTGCCTGAATTAAGGTGCAAACAAGACCATGTGCCAGTGATAATAATATGGGTTTTATTTGATAGTAAATATGAGAGAGAGAGAGAAAATAGGTGAGGGGGATAGAAAGAGAGTGACTGAGAGAGTAAGGAAAATATTGCCACTCCATGGATCCCAACAATGTTCCACTGATCCTCTCCAACTGGTCTTCTTGGTGGTGAAGGTTCCCCTGAAAAGCATAGAATCCCATGAGTTTAAATACCCTCAAGCCAGGTAACTATGTCCAGGCATGCCCCTCTGGGGGGTGGATGGGGTGGTGTGTGCAGTCTCTTACAGCAGACCCTGGATCTGTTGCATCATGTGCAGTCTTGCGGTGCAAAGCCTCTGGGGAGCACTTTGGGGGTCTTTGATGGATTATGGCTCCCTCTCAGCTGCCTCCCATGTGAAAGTCCCACGGATGTGGCCTCCCCAGGGTTGGGGGTTCCACAGCTGGGCTGGTTTGTGTAACAGAGGATGGGGGTTCACTGCCTCTGACAAGAAGTTACACCAGAGGCACCCAAAACCTCCTCCGCCGCCCTCAGTTGGGGGGGGTATCTGTCTAAACCTGGCTTCTGTGAACTTTGCTCTCCCCCCACCCCAAACTCAGCAGAGGATGATTCTCAGCACAGCTGGCTTTGGCCTTTTGTGGGTATGTACCTTTCCCTCAGCCTGAAATGACTGAACCATGGATTTTTCCCTTTCAGTCCAAAGTCCCAGTCTTCCGGGAAGCTTCTTTGGTTGTAGCTTCTTTATAAAAAGCAAAACTTTATATCAATGTTTGAGGCATGAACTATTTTCAGTCTCTAACACCTGGGAATGGCAGTACTGAGCAAATTCCAGAATGAAACAACTCAGGTTTTTTGCTGCAGGTAGCAGAGGCTTGCCACACAAGTACACACCCACCACATCACCTATGGCACCTGTTTTTGACACCAGACACTGAGAGGACAACAGGCAGACAGATGAACAAACTCATGGCACGCTGCAAGATTACAAATGCAAATCAGTGTGCCCATTCTTCAGACTTACAAAGAGGCCCTCTTCTGCTCACTGAAAAGTTACCCCCCTTCCCTTTAGCAATTAGCTGTTTGAAGGGTCTGCTCCCTGTTTTGCACAGGTAGAGGATATATCCTGGTTTTGAAAGCCCCTTTCAAGCTAGGACATTTGAAAAAGGAGCTGGAAAAGCAGTTGCATAGAAATGAAGCTGCCCAAAGGTAGTGTGAGATAATGAAGGATCCCTTCATTTTTCCACCCCTACACTTGAGGTTTTGGGCATTTAATTACTTTTGGCTGGTGGAGTACTGTGGCCTTCTCCACTTATCTCCAAGACCTGGAAGTGTCCACAGTGGTTAGTCACCCCCTTAGAAAAGCTCTTCTGCATTCAACAGACACAAAAGTACAGCCAAGCCCTCAAACAAAAATCTCAGCCTCACTTGGAGGCAACTTGAAGACCAAAGAGAAAGCTGAGGGAGCTCTTGAAGACTTTTCAAGCATTATCTTAATTACTTGATTTGGCATCATGTGAGGATGCAGATGCCAGCTCTCCCAAATGACAAACATCTGCCTGATATACTGATGTGATTTGCAATTGGAAAAAGTTTTAATATTGAGTCACCTGTAAAATTGCACATTGAAGCAGCAAAACAACATCTAAGCCAGCATCAAAACCAGAAAATGCTCCAGCCGTGGCACAGTCTCATTTTCTAAGTAAAGCAAATGAATGCACCTACCTCTTCCACTGTAAAGTCCTCCAAAATCTTGGGGAGACTTTTCAGGTGAGTCTGGTACTTGAAGCAGACAGTCCTTTGGATGGCTCTTAGCTCTGTGCTTCAGTAACAGGCAGTCACAATGATGGCTTGTGGTGCTGCCAGCAGCAGGGACAGGTGCCCAAGCCATCTCCAGAGGGACAGGGATGTATTTGCACAGTCACTGATCCCAGAAAGCACTGGGCAGCCTGAAAACAGAGGATGCTGGTTCATCTCTCCTTGAGTCACTGCACAGGGGGATGAATGGTGGATTCCTCTGACATAAAAGAGAAAGGAGGGGAAGCTGGGGGAGATGAGCCTTGCAAGTCTCTGGTTTGTAATGCAAATGGGATGAGGAGAGGTTCCCTGTTACTTGAACTCTTCCAGAGCAGTTCCTCCATGAGCAGGACCCATAGGGACAGTTGCCTGCAGCCGGGACTCTGAGGCACTGATACGATGCAAGAGGCAGGTCCAGCATTCCCACAAGCAGATAAGAGATATGAGAAGAGCTGATGGGACACAGAGGCACCGAGAGAGACCTACATGGGCAAACTGGGAATATTTCCTAAGACATACCACAAGATGCAACCAGACCACTTAGGAGACAGTAATGAGCCACCTTCTTCAACATGAGGACAGCTCAGCCCCTTCATGAGGGACATCAGTTGAGATCTCTCAATCTCTTCCCCATCACTAAATTATTCCAAAAATACTCCCAACAGACAGATTTGTCCAGCCCAACTTGTCCAGCCCTAGGGTGAGTTGTGACAGACAAGAAGCCACCACAGGCAGCAGAAACATGATTACTTTTCAGATTCACAGACCTGTGACATACATCACACACTGATAGAACCACTCAGTGAGGAGGATTTAGCTGGATGACTACCCCATGTGAGTAATTAACACGTTACAGCCCTGACCCCATGACTACCTTAGAAATTTACTCGACTGAAGTTAGCTCTTTACCAGATCCAGTCATTAATGCTGTTATTTGTCTTTCCTGTAGCATATGAACTGAACTGACTGACCTTTCATGAGATACAGGGATTTTAGTATGAAAGTCTGCTTAATATTAGCACATTTCTCAAGTCCTCTACAGGCCTTGACAAGATTATTTTTAACAGATAACACACAACTATTTGAAAAGAAGATAACTGTTTTTTTGGCTGCACAAACCAGAGAGGAAATATCTCATCTGGGGTGATAGAGGGGAACAAAAGTAAAGAAAAGGCTGCTTGGGAAAGGCAAACTGGGAAGTTAGCTGACACCTTAATTTAGGCATTTCTGCCACCCATGTCCTAATCCTAGCTTCACGGGAGCTGTGTGGAAGTCTGGGGTTTGGCTAATGAGCCAGCTCATAGAATCATAAAATCACAGAATGGTTTGGGTTGGCAGGGACTTTAAAAAACATCTTGTTCCAAACCCATGCCATGGGCAGGGACATCTTCCACTAGACCATGGGTTGCTCAGAACTCCATCCAGACTGCCCTTCAACATTTCCAGGGGTAGAGCAGCCACAGCTCTGGGCCACCTGCAGCAGGGCCTTAGCACCCTCATAGGAAGAATTTCTTCCCTATATCCAATTTAAACTTTTCTTCCTTGATCTTAATTCCATTGTCCCTAGTCTTATCATTACATGACCTTGTGAAAAGTCCCTCTCCAGCCTTCTTGTAAACCTCCCTTAGTCACTGGCAGGGGCTCTAAGGTCTCCTGGAACCTTCTCTTCTCCAGATGGAAAAGTTCCAATTCTCCCAGCCTGTCTTCATAGGAGAGATGCCCCAGTTCTGTGATCATTTAGTGATTCCTCTCTGGACTTGTTCAAACTGGTTCACATCTTTCCTATGTTGGGGGCCCCAAGCTGCACACAGTGTTCCAGGTGGGGTGTCCAAAGAGCAGAGTCAAGGGGAAGGTACACTTCCCTTGACCCACTGGTCACACCTGTTTTGATGTAGCTGAGGATGTGGTTGGCTTTCTGGGCTGTGAGTGTGCTTTGCTGAGTCATATTGAGCTTTTCATACACAAACACCCCCAAGTCTTTCTCCACAGGGCTATTGTTGATTCATTCTCTGCCCAGCCTACACTTGTGCTTGGGACTGCTCCAGCCTATGTGCAGGACCTTGGACTTGGCCTTTTTGAGCATCATGAGATTCGCACAGGCCCACCTCTCCAGCCTGTCAAAGTCCCCCTGGATGGCATCCCTGCCTTCCAACGTGCCAGCCACACCACACAGCATGGTGCTGTCAGGATCTGTTGTCAGATCTTTCCTTGCAATTAGCTAGAGAATTCATGGCACCTAGACTGAGAAACTAGCTCTAGGTAAAGATGTTAGCAAATTTGTGGAGAAAAAGCAAGACAGTTTATGTGAAAATTGCAAATCAAAGCACTAAAAATAAAGGTGCACTTGTGCAGAAGTCGTTCTGATGAAACACCTCACCACCACTGAAACATCTGTGGAGCATGAGGCAGAAACCTCCAAGTGTCAGCAATATCTTGGCACTATTTGTGTCAGACCTGAGTCAGACACTGATACATCATGCTTCCTGGCTCTCAGACTTTGCATCACATACATGGACCTGAGCTCCCTGCAGCCATGGCCCAGGCAAACCTTGACTCAGAAAAGGAAAAAAGGGCTTATGCCTAAATAAGAATTAGCAGTATCATGAAAACATAATGCTTTCTGCAGAGTTTGTAATTTGCCTACATAGCAGCAGCAGCTGGCTGGGTATGTAACAGTTGTGAACTGCAGACACCAGCCAAGAATCTGACCCTGTGAATTTAAAAAAAAGAAAGAAAGAAAAAAAAAGACATTAGCAAAGCCACACAAGGTTCATAAGCCAGTATTTTGTGAAAATTTCACAGCACAAAATCATCCCAAGGCATAGGAAATGTCAAGTTGAACTGCTGAAATGTGGCTAAGTCACTTGCAACTTAAAAGAGGTTTGTAATGGAAAGACAGAACAAACTACATGCTGTGTGTTATGCTCCATTGCCAAAGAACAGCCTGAGAGACCTCCTCAAGTGCTTCAGGGCTTTGGGGAGCTGCAATATAAAAAAGGACAACAGTCTGGCTCCTCATCTTGTAGCACTGTGTGTGTGATAGATACAGCAGTGCTAAGAGTGAAAAGATGATGGATTTTCCCAGTCTACCCAGTAAATCTGCTCTTGCACTTACCAGCATATTTTCAGAGATGTGTAAATTCTTCAAGGCCCCAAAGCTGGACTAACACTCCTGTGAGGGAAGGCTCTTCCTGGTTTCCTTTCATTGCCCCTTTCTTGGCCCACCATCCTTCCAGATAAGATTAAAAACTACTAAGCTCTGTGAAGCTACTGAGGTGGTCAGGCACTTGCAAGACCTACAAGATGAGCCCGAGGGAGCTGTGCTTTTTTAAAGGGAAGATTTAAAAGCAGCCTCCAGCTTCTTAAGGAAGAGATAGATGGATGGGTAAAGCCTAATAATTTTCTACCATGGCAAATAAAACAGACCATAGATTATGCTGCTTTTATTTTGTATGGATAAGAGACCTCCAGAGGTCCCTTTCTACCAGCACATCTTGGATTGTGAATAATATCAGACTGATTTTGTTTAGTTTTCAAAGTTAAGTGACCTTTTATCATAGAAACATAGAATATCTTAGGTTGGAAAAGCCATCTAAGATCATTTGGTCCAACTGTTCCCCAGCACTGCCAAGGCCACCATGAACCCATATCCCCAAGTGCCACAACTACACTGCTTTAAAATCCTCCCAGGGATGGGGAATCCACCACTCTGGGCAGACCATTCCAGGGCTGGATACCCCTTTCAGTGAAGAAATATTTCCCAATATTCAATTCAAGTCTCTTCTGGCACAACTTGAGGCCATTTCCTCTTTTAGAAACACTTGTTACCTGGGAGAACAGACCAGCATCCACCTGGCTGCAGCCTCCTGTCAGGGAGTTGTAGAGAGTGAGAAGGTTCCCCCTGAGCCTCCTTTTCTCCAGGCTGAGACCCCCCAGCTGCTCCTCATCAGACTTGTGCTCCAGACCCTTCCCCAGCTCCGTTCCCTTCTCTGGACACCCTCCAGCACCTCAGCGTCTTTCTCACTGTGAGAGACCCAAAAGTGAAGACAAGATTCAAGGTGTGGCTTCATCAGTGCCTGAGAACTACTCTGTCGAATTGAAAATGGCTTCTTAGCAGTCCTTATTTCCTCTTTATTTTTCTGCTATTTATTTCTCCAATCAATTCAGTTGAAGAACTTTCACAGTTAATTGCCAGGATTTAGTGCTAGAGATACAAATTAACACTGATGAATAGCAAAGTCAGCACAATTATCTGAGCACACATCTAGCCAAGAGACAAGGCAGGCACTACTGTGTCCTTGCGAAGCACAGACAAGGAGATTGTCGTCTGGCAGGGTATTTTAAGGTGGAGGACACCTGGGACCTAGATGGCAACCTAAAGGCATTTAGATTCAGGAGGACCCAAGTGATTAAAGTCCTCCTAACCCTATGGGCTACATTCCATGGTAGGGAGAATGTGAGATGGTCTGAGATGTCCCCTGTCCCAGCCCCAGATGGCAGTACAGCAAGCCAGTGACCCATCTACCACAAGTCAAGGAGCAGCCAAAAATGCCTCTAGTTGGGCACCACCAGTCTGGGACTAACACAGGATGATAAACAGAAGTTTCACAAGCTGGACATGCTGAAGGAATGGACTGTGAAGCCCTGAGATGCCACATTACAAACCCACAGGGGTACTTTGTGCTGTTTTCCCTCCTAGCTGACTCCTGCACAACACTCCAGGTGAAAATCTCACTACAGTTTGGGAAAAGTGCTTTGCAAATGTCTGGCATGGGACCTCATGCTGCAGGAAGAGATAAAAGAGCTGAATTTGTTATTATCCCTGCAAACCAGCTACAATAAATTATTCCAGTGGAGTGATTTGGTTTTCATGTAGCTTCCCTACAGCTGTTCGGCTTGGCTGATGGGTCCAACCCCTCCTGTGTTGTTTTGTCAGATTTCCACCCAGATGGCAAACCTTCTCTCTTAGGAAACCTGTGAAAACAAAAAATGAGGTTACCTTTTCTTGTCTACTCCTTTTGTGCTTCTTTATGTGCAAAAAGGCCATGCCTGGGGCAAAACCTTGTTGCAACATCTCTACTGCACAGGAGGCAAAAAAAGAAACAAAAAAGAAACTGAAATCACAGAGTGAATAAAGCAGAAGTGGAATAATGTTCCAAAATTTCCTGAAAATGTTATCAAACTTTTCCAGTTCTAGCCTGACATTTATACTTTTGCAAAAGTGACAGGCAAGGGGATTTTGGAGAATATACTGAGGCACAGAAGAATCACTGCAGATAATTGTCCAGTGCACCCCAGCATGGAGAACCAGGTCAAACAACTGACCTTTCTCTTTTCTTCCTCTCTGCTGTTTCTTATATTCTTACATTCCCATCTCTGCCAATCATGCCAAAAAGACGAATCTGAAGCAACAGGCTCATAAATTCTGAGTCTGGCTTAGAAATCATGAGGATTAATGTACTCTGGATTCATTTTCATTGACTCCTTGGTTTTGGTACATTTAGGCACACTCAGGACACATATTCTAGCTTTTTCAACATCCATGAGAGCAAAAATAAACTTTTTTTTTTCCTCCAAGGAGGGGAGTAATGAAAGCCCACATACTCAGATCCTGGAACTGGGGCTTTAAGAGAAAACATAGACATTATGACTTGCACAATGAAGTCACAAGAGTTGGCAGCTGTCTAGACTGCATTTTTCAGGAGCCATTGTTCTGCTCTTAGAATATCCAGTGCGGTTTCATTGGAAAGGAGAAAGAGGAATAGAAACTAAATATGGGAGTTCCTTCCCTCACCATAAGCATGCTATTGCCGTGCTCCTGGACAGACTGTTCTGCTGGTAGCTCCTTCTTCCACCTTGGTCTGGGCTCTGGAACAGTGTTGTTTGCAATATGGTAGGATCAATTGCAGTAAGTTATGTCCCTACATTGGTGTGATGGGTACAACTGTAATGGAGCACCCAAGCTGCTGTTACTCCTTCAGATCTCTTAGAACCATTTAAGTTGGAAAAGCCCTCTAAGATCATCAAGCCAAACTGTTTCCCTAGCACTTCCAAGCCTACCATTAACCCATGTCCCCAAGTCCTACATCCACACGACTAATAAGTCCCTCCAGGGATGGGGACTCCACCACTGCCCTGGGCAGCCTGTTAAAATGCTCAGTACTTTTGATACTTTGCACCTTTCTGTTGCAGGATGTTGTCCAAGAAGAATGGATAGCACTGGTCTCTGGGCTGAATTGCATCATCTGGATTTCATAAAACAATACTTTAAAAAAGCACAAGTCACATTCCCACGATACTGCATGGTGAAAGGGATGATGAGATGGCTCTGCAACACTAAAGGCCCAGAGCCACTCAGTATTAACTCACCTTCACTTCCATAAGTGCATTCAACTTCAAGTGGAAAACAAAAGCTGAAATATCTTCCTGGAGGTGGGCCAAAATGACTGTTTTATCATGATCCCCTCTTGCTTGCTTGTGTCCATAGAACTATAGGATTGCTAAGGGGTGGAGGGGAAGATGATGCATTTTCTTGTTACTGATGAAAAAAGACATTATTTTGACTGGGCATAGAGAAAAAGAGAGCTCTTTTCTCCCGTGGTAACAATAAAAAGTTCTCTGGCTTTTTCACCTTGATACTACAGCATCAAGCAAGCATCAGTGGGGCCCCATGGGTTCATAACCCAATAGCATTTGGCATCATGCAGGTTCTGTGGATCTCTTCCTGGTTTTTGCTACTGCAAAGAGTCAGATCCTCAACACAGCTTCAAGGATGATGATTAAGGAAACTGTTTCCTAAAAGAGAATATATTTTTTCACCTTTCTTGCTATAACTGTGCAGATCGGCTAATTGCCCCACCTGGTTTGTGTTTATGGCTGATAATACATTGTGTCTCTTACCAGCTGGTACATAAGTAGCTGATCAATGTACATTCTCTTTACTTGAACTAATGTTTCTTTATGCCATGAGAGTGCCTAATATGTTGCATGTGGTTTCCATTTGGGGCTTTTTGGGATTTTTTCCAGGAAGTTTCAGGTCATTACCTCAAAACTTTCTCAGCTGAAAAGGATTGAGGTAATAACCCACAATATCTTGGGGTTGGAGGGGGCAAGGGAAGAGAGAAGAAAAGAAAGTTAAGGAAAGTTAAGGAAAGTTAAGGAAAGTTAAGGAAAGTTAAGGAAAGTTAAGGAAAGTTAAGGAAAGTTAAGGAAAGGAAAGGAAAGGAAAGGAAAGGAAAGGAAAGGAAAGGAAAGGAAAGGAAAGGTTGGTTTCTATAATGCATTGAAGACAAGAGAATGAAAAATGCATGCAAGATAGACAGAAGGAATGTGGCCTCTGGCCCTCCAGCAAAGGTGCCATAACATGTACTGTACTGAAGCAATACATCAAAATGCAAGATCTTAAGCAAGGAAAGCAGATGTCACAAAACTGCAACCACTGTGAGCACCACAAAGTGGTGGGCCTGATCCCCAGCCCCTGGTCAACTTTCACTCACAGAGCTGAACACTAATTAGTTAAGAGGTTTCATTGGAACAAGGGCTGGCTTTTTAGGATGAAAGAGAAACAGAAAGTTCTGTGTGTTAAGAAACATCTTTAAAAGCTTCCAGCATGAGAGGGGTGGCTTGAAAAGATCGTGAGGAATCACTGGCAAAGGAAGGTGAGTTTTAGGTTTAACTGTGAGTTATGTGACCTTATACTCCATTTCAGCCAACACTGTAACTCACTCTGCTATTCACTCCTTTTTTCTTCACCCCATCTGAAAACTGCCTTGACTACAGAAATTACCATTTATGTCCACTTTGTGTTTTCTGGTTGAGAGCCAGCTATCTACAGACCCAGGTAAATGAACCCAGGCTCTGCCAGAACTGTTCAACACCTACAGCCCTTTTCAAGCAGAGGAAAGACTACCTTGCAGGGCCTCAGGAAAGGGATGTGTGTGTGTGTGTGTATTTATAGCTCCAACACAGTAAAATTACTTTTAAAATGTTTTTTTCTTAAGTTCTGAACAGTGTGCTCCTCCTGCTTTCTCTTGGAGTTAGGGGTGCTCAGTAGTTCTAATGACCAATAATGACTGTCTCAGATGCCCTGGATGTTTTGTGAAGCTCTGACTAAAAAATATCTACAAAGCCCTTTCAAATAGATCAAATATATTTAAAATGCTTGAGATTGAAGCCTCCCTGAATGGAAAACTCTGAGTGTAAAAAGCCATATCAAAGTAGCTTTGGAAGTGGCTTAAACTACTGATTCTGTGGAAGGGTAGATGGAGCTATTCTCTTTTGCTACCTTGTTTTCTTGTTGCTAGCCTGACAGTGAAAAGTGGTTCCCTTCACTTCAAAGGATGGGGTCAGCTGGCTGGATTTTGAGGAAAATGACAGGGGTTTCTAAATCTTTCTCAGTCCATCTGCATCTGGTGTCCTACAGATGTTCACTAAGGAATTAAAGGAGTATCACAACAATAGATGGAAGTGGGGAACTGTGGTGCTGCCTCCTCAGTGGGTTTTGAGAGATCTCAGCAAAAGGCTTAAGAAGGGAAAGTTCCTTTTTAACTTGTCCCAAATTGTAAATAGTTAACTCCATTTCTAGAGGGAACTTCTGTAGATTCCCAGGAGAAATCCTTGAGAAGAATGTAAATAATATGAGATGTTTTGGCAAGGTACTTCCCTTGACCAGTGAAATAGTTTTGTCTTTCTTTGTTTTCATTCTTGGACTGATTGTGCTGCAGAGACACGGACACAGTGAGAGACAGACGACCCCTCCAGCTAACCTGGTTGGAGGGAGAAAAGCTTGATTTCTTCTTGATAAAATATTAATAAATAAGCCTTCTGATTTCAATCTATGAACACAAGGTCATTTGTGGAAAGGCTCTGGAAATAGGGCTACATCATTTCTACAGGGACTGAATTTTACCCTGCAAGTCTAGTATTTCCAAAACCTGCATATGTACATCACAAGACTTTTGACAACCTTCTTTTCATAAGGTGTTGAGTAACCCATCTTAGAATCAGGTCCCTGCTTTTCTTCCCACTCCTTCAACCAAAGCAGGGAAAATTCAGTTTGCAGCCCTTTGGCTCTGTTTTCATAAAGCAAAACATCATGTACAGCCAAGCATTGTTATTTCATCTGTGTCTATGAAGTGACAGGAAGCAGTGCACTGAGTTCTAAAGCACTGAGGATCTCCATGTTTCTAAACATTTGCAAAGATGCCTCTCCTTTCTCTACTCCTAGTCCACACCATTTTTACAAATAATATATTCTGTTAACATCAAGAAATAACTGCTATATAATTCCTGTACATTAAAGACCCACATCCTACAGGTTTCTGAGATTTTAATCAAGAGACTGTGTTTTGTGTCCAAGGACAGCATGTATTTTCCTTCCACTTCTCCTTCCTCCTGAATTTCAAGGTGCTTGTGTCATCATCTGCCAATACTATACAGCACAGCTATCCAAAAAATCATGATCCCAACCTAAAAAGTAATGAAGTGAACACAAGATTCAGGAGGTATTTCTGGGACAAGGCACATTTTGCTTTTCCTTTATCTTCTGGTTTCTACAGAACATCAACTGAGTACAGACTGTGAATTTGCCCCTCTGGCGTTTTGACTGCTTCAACATCCATTCCTGTTTGAATGATGAGTGATTCCCACAATTTCATTGATGACACTCCAGAAGATACTTTTATTAACATAAAATCTTGCAAATCACTCCTTGCTTCCCATTTAAGGCTCCTTTCCCCAGAAACCAAGGCATGTTTTCTCTTTAAATGCAGGATGGAATTTCAGGACATCTCTCCACTTGTTTATCCTGTGCTTCAGAAACACTATAGAACATCATTACATTCACAGATAAAAGATTTGCTGAAAACAGCTAAAATATTTTCTCAAATTGAGTACTGTGCTTTGTAGATTTGGGGAAACAAAAAAACTCTTTTGGGATGCAGTTTGAAGCCTCTACCTGCGTTTGTGTTGCTGTGCCCCTGCCCTTTTTAACCTGGTTATCAGTGACAGGGGCTGGGGAAAACATCCCCCTGGGTTTGGGAAAGGGGGATGGTGTACAATAGCCTTACAAGGGCTTCTGGAGAGAAGTCTTTAGGTAGCAGATCAGCTAACAGCAGTGTGCAGACAGCAAAATACATGCACAGCTTCTGGGAGTGCTAATTAGATGAGATTTTATTGGGGGTCCCATGCTGGGAGGGAGCATGGTTCCGAAAGAGAGAGCGAGGCTAAGAAGCCGAGGCACAGAGCGAGAATGCCTTGTGCAGGAGCTAAAGAGAGTGTTTCAAAGTGGGGGAGGATACAAGGCTTGGGCCAATGGGATACTGATAGGAGTAAAGGGGGAGAACACATCTCAGGGACCAACGGGAATGGGAGGCAGGAGGGATTAGGTGACACAAACCATTATGGCATCGAGGAAGAGGTGATAGGCAACAACTTAGGGGGAGGGTTACAATTTAGGAATGAACCATACATTTGGGGGTGAACCGAACAAACCATTTAAAGAAAAAATGCATCACTACACTTCTAGACTCCCTTTCAGCAATTGTAATGAAATCCACACACTTAGGACTAATATCTGAAACCAGAATCAGGCCAAAAAGGCTGCAGACAGTTTCAGATTAATAAAGAGTTTTAGATCATGGTGTAACTCCAGGAGGGATTATTAGCTCATCTGACCTGAATATTGCAGGCTGTTTAATGTTACCCAGTTACCTGTATATTAAGCTGGGTAATATGTGTTTGACTGCAGCTCTTCCTGAGTAAAGAAACCTGCCCATTTTCAAAGACATAAGAGATATCTTCCACTTCCCTTTCTGTTCCCAGCACTAACTGTACACACTTCCACACCTTCATGCTTTTATAACCTGAATTTGTCATGCCTTCTTTATGAGACATCTGCTTACATTAGGTTTGCTCTTTCTCCATTGCATGAGAGCCCATGGTAATCTGTATTCTCTTTTACAAGATACTTTCTATAGTAATCAAGTCAATTTGTCACTTGATGGCTAAACAGAATCAATGTTTAAATTTCTTGTAAGGTATTTCCCCTTTTCTCTTACTTTTTCACCATCACAAGCATAAATTCTCCACTAATTTCAACCATCTCTAGAAGTCAGGTATCAACACCACCTGAATTACCCAGGTCATTTTTGGACAATGCATCTACACTGGGATTGTTTTTATCTGTTGTGGGTTTGTCTGCTATGTGACTGAAATCCATTGCGAGAGGGCCCACTCCTGAGGCTTGGAGAAATGCCCTGTAGGCCTGAAAAAAAACCAAACCAAACCAAACCAAACCAAACCAAACCAAACCAACAACAACAACAACAAAAAACAACAAACGAACAAACCCAACCAAAAACAATTGATGAAGAAATTGCTCTGTAGTGAGAGATTTAAATAATTGATCTGCTCTGCTACCTAACAACAATTTTAGTGCTGATCCTAAAAAATTGATGTTCAAGAAAGAAAAATCTGCAAAGCTTAAACAAGTAATCTCTCCATTCTTGATCTGCAGCACCTTGCCTGTTTCTCAGATAGAAAGGAACAAAGTTGAGCCAGAGATAACCAGCCTTTCTTTTCCCCTTTGAGTCACATGCCCCAATAGTTATTTCAAAAGTGAATTCCTGAATAATATTTTTAAAGAGGAAATAATTTCTCCCCTTTTTCTGTTCTTCACTCCTCTTTCTCCTCATTTCCTAATTTTCTTGACAAACAATAGATTTGAAAGAAAGTACCACAAGGGCTCATTTTACTTCTGTTGAAACCACGGCAGTTCTTTAGACAACCAAAGTCTATCCTGAACCAAATATATCTGGGACCACAAGCCCCACAAATGCCTCATTATGACCTAGCCCGTCCTTTCCTGACAAATAAGCTTTGAGATGAGGTCATGTTTGAGGAATTGTGTGGCCATGAAGGGGTGTCCTCTTGACCTGAAAGGGCTTTGTGAAGAGAAGTGTTGGAGTACCACAGCTTCTTAATTAACTTCTTCAGGAATTAGGGTCCAGGCCTCATATGCTGAGAGATATCCAGAGGTTTTGATGCATCACCAAGAATCACCTTCTGACATCTGTAACTGCCTGTACAGAAGCAAGGGGGAAACATGGGACTTTGCAAATTTAAGGGCCTGGAAAACAAACTTTCTGGGGTATCACCAGCATGTGACTCTCTAGGAGTATCATTCCTCAGTCTTTCCTTTGCAGTCTCAGAGATTTGCAAAGGAGATCCCCAAAGCCAACTCTGGTTCCTTCCACATTGAGAGGTACTATTCCTCTGCCTTCACTCATCTTAAAATATTTTTAAACAATGCATTTTCCTTAGCGGTCTGTGTAGCACAGTATTATTTTCTTCTTCATGTGTTTCTGTGCTTTCCCTGGTGAATCTCTTTATTTGTTTATTGAATTATCCTTTGTACTTGCTTCTGCTTCTTTTCAGAGACATCCAAATTATTCTTCCTATGATAATCTTCACCTTCCTTTCAGGCCCCACACTGGCCTGTGCTGCTCTTTAATCCTACTGGGGCTTAACAAAGATGAATTCAAACTGCAAGCTCTTCCAACTTTTTCCAGTTTTCTGCAGTAAAAGTGTGTGCATTCTAAGATCACAATTCCTCTGAGTCAGCTGAGCAGAGGTCAAGCATTTAGTATTGCCTCCTCCAATATTTCTTTGCTCCCATGCCTTGCAAGTACAGCCGTGTTGTGATTCTTCTTCATCTGAGGTGGTCTGCCTTCAGATCTTTCCTTTTGCTCTTATCTACAGCTTTGGGCCAGATCTTGGCTCTTACCCAAATGGCACCATGCACAAGTGCTTCTTATACTCCAATCCCTTGCTAGCAATCAGTAACAGGAATCCCTCTCTTGCTCTGTCCTGAGTTTTGATTTAACTCATTCAACTTCCACTCTCCTTTTATACTTCGTATCATCTAAGTGTAATTTTTTCTTGTGACTACAGTCTCAAAAGGAGACTAGAAATAGGCCACAAACCATCAATTTTGGCACTTTGATCATTCCTTCAGTCCAAGTACTTGGCAACTGATAATTTAGGCTTTGGCATGTCCTGTCCACTTACATCAAGCTGAGTTCATTGCAACATTGACTTTCTGCTGTGGATATGTCAGCCCCATGTGCTATGACAGGAGGTGGCACTCCTATGACCATGAAGTAATAGCATTCTCAATATTCAGTGAAGCAAGGAGGGGCATCAACAAAACTTCTACTCTGGACTTCTGGAGGGCAGACTTTGGCCTCTTCAAGAGACTGACTTGGAGAGTACCTTGGGAAACAGCCCTTAAAAATAAAGAGGTCCAGGAAGGATGGACATACTTTAAGAAGGAAATCTTGAAGATGCAGGAGCAGCCTGTCTTTATGTGCCAGAAGATGAGCCAGCAGGGAAGATGATTGGCCTGGATAGGCAAGGAGCTTTTGAAGGAACTAAGGGGGAAAAAGAGGGTGTATCATCACCTTTGGAAAGAGAGGCAGGTAACTCAGGAATTGTTTAAGGATGTTGCTAGGTCATGTAGGAAAAAAATTAGGCAAAAGCCCAATTAGAACTTAATCTGGACACTTCTGTGAAGGATAATAATAAAAAAAAATTTATAAATACATAAATGGCAAAAGGAGGGGCAAGGACAACAAGGAGGGGCAAGATGGGAATGAGTGTGGATCTGATGGAGGGTAGGAGGACTCTGCAGAGACACCTGGCCAGACTGGATATGTTGGCTGAATCCAACAGTATGAGGTTTAACAAGACCAAGTGCTGGGTCCAACACTTTGTCCACATCAACCCCCTGCAGCACTACAGGTTAGGGACAGAGTGTCTGGACAGTGGTCAGGCAGAAAGGGACCTGGTAGTGCTGACTGATGGCAGGCTGAACATAAGCCAGCAGTGTGCCCATGTGGCCAAGAAGGCCAAAGGCATCCTGGCCTGTGTCAGGAACAGAGTGGCCAGCAGGACCATCAAAGTCATTCTTCCCCTGTACTCGGCACTGGTGAGACTGCACCCTGAATACTGTGTCCAGTTCTGGGCCCCTCGATTTAGGAAGGACATTATGATGCTTGAACGCATCCAGAGAAGGGCAACAAGGCTGGTAAAGGGCCTGGAACACAAGCCTTGTGAAGAATGGCTGAGGGAGCTGGGGTTGTTTAGCCTGGAAAAAAGGAGGCTCAGGGGAGACCTTATCACTCTCTACAAGTGCCTGAAAGGAGGTTGTAGCCAGGTGGGTGTTGGTCCCTTCTCACTGACAGAATGAGAGGACACAGTCTTAAGCTGTGCCAGGGGAAGTTTAGGTTAGACATCAGGAAAAAATTCTTTGCTGAAAGAGTGATTGGGCACTGGAATCATCTGCCCAGGGAGGTGGTGGAGTCACCATCTCTGGATGTGTTTAAAAAAAGACCAGATGTGGCACTCTGTGGAGCTGATTTTTTAGTGGATCTTAGAGAAATCCAGCAACAGGCTTGAAAAAAGCAATTTCTTCTTAAGTGTCTTGAGTTGTAACACTTCTCCATTTCTAAAGGGAACATTTGAAGATTCCGAGGAGAACTTTGACAAATAATGTAAATATGAGAAAGATGTTTTGATAAGATATTTTCCTTGGTCAATGAAAAAGCTTTACCTTTGTTTGTTTTCATATACTGCGGGACACTGTGCTGTTCACAGACAGACACAGAGGGACAATCTCTCGGAGCAGCTGCTTGCCAGAGAGAGAAAAAGCCTTCTTGCTTTTTGCTTCTGCATTTTTGCACTTTGCTTGATATGCCTGCACGAAATGAAATGAAATAACCTAAGCCTTCTGAATTTGAAAATCTATGATATGGAGTTGTTTGTGGATCAGGCCCTAGTATTAGGGCTTCATCGTTCCCACAGCACTCAGTGCCATGGTTTAGTTGATGAGGTGTTAGGTCATAGGTTAGACTTGATGATCTCAAAGGTCTTTTCCAACCTAGTTCATTCTGTGATTCTGTGAAACTATCTATATTGCTTCTACTGCTGCATTGGCCAGAAGCCCCTCTTAGGACCCATCCATGAGGATGTTTTGCAATCCTGGGCTGATCTAAATCCTCTTGAACTCAATGTCTTCAGTGACTCAATGCCAGTTCCACAGACATTATAAAGCACAATATCGGATCTGGGGTAGGATGCACAGGTTTAGATAAATTTTCATTGATTGGTCCCTAACTTTCATTTACATAAAAGCAAGAATATTTAGCAGATAACATCTCATCCAACATGGTACTTTGCTTTTGCAAGTCACCTGTTTTAAGGTGACTTGCTGAACCTGGTAGCCTGATAGGAGTGAGACTGCTGCAATTTCGTGTTCCACATCCCGCACATGCACATATACGCAGTACAGATATATACATACATATATATGCATATAAACATCTAGCCCCATCTCTCTCCGGGGAACTGCAGGACTGTCAGCCTGACTTTGGTGCCAGGAAAGGTGATGGAGCAAATCATCTTGACTGCCATCACCTGGCACATGCAGAACAACCAGGGAACCAGGCCCAGCCAGCATGGGTTAATGAAAGGCAGGTCTCGCTTGACCATCAACCTGATGGCTACCTATGGCAACGAGACCTGCTCAGTAGATGTCTGTGTTGTCTAGACTCTAGTAAAACGTTGTCTCTGACTGCATTGTCCTGCAGAAACTGTCTGTAGATATGATGTTGCCCTG
>VZTN01018123.1:4937-65835 GCA_013400515.1 Erpornis zantholeuca
AGCATCTGTCTTCAATGACCAGTGTCTGTTATAGAGACTAATAACACATTTTACTTAGTAAAATCTCTTTCCTATTACTTTGCTTTCACATGATTGTTATTGTAGTAAATCTGCTAAGGGAAACTATAACCTGAATGCAATAGGCAGTGCCCAAATAGAAATTTGGTTTGTTTGGAGAGTCTCTGTAATGTCAGAAGTCTCTAGGAGGGGTAGGAGGATCTTTTACTGAGTACAGTGGTCAGAGACTCTTTCTCAAGAGATTGCAAACACCAGTCTCATGGCCCAAAATGATCTTGAGTAGTAAACTGTTTTTTTATCATTGGGTTCTTTTTCTCCTAAACAGCGTTTCCTTGGCTTTTGCATTCACTGAATGATTTAGATCTTGTTTAGCTCAAATCTGTCCTTGCCTTTTTGATTACATTAACGGCAGGGATGTATTTGTACTTTTTGTACGCATGTACTTCAAGAAGAGATCTTTGTGGAAGAGAATTACTTCATTTATTTAAACTAAATCAACGCTGGCAAAGCTGTGATGGACTTAATTACTAGAGTCAAGGTTGAGATTCCTTAAAGAGGAATACTCGACTTTGCCCTTCTTCCATGTAGATGTGGCTAGGCCTGTGCATGAATACTCCTTTTCAGCTTGTATAATTATCGATGCTTGAATGCTTGGCGTAATTAATGTGACTTTTCCATTCTGAGGTGATATTATTTATTGAGATATCACAAGTAATGTATCTATTGTTCATTACAATTAGACTCTACATTTTGTTTCTTTTTCAGAACGTTCTCAGGTAGACCAGTTGTTGGCTATTTCTCTGAGGGAAGAAGAGTTAAGCAAGTCCCTGCAGAGTGTGGACAGCAACCTCTTGCAGGCGAGGGCTGCCCTGCAGGCTGCCTATGTTGAGGTTCAACGGTTCCTTGTGTTAAAGCAACAGGTAACAGTGGGCTTTGGAAACTGTCTGAACTAGAAGTTAGCAGCATGAAGAACTGCCTGTTAAATCAGCGTGACTGATAAACGCCACAATTGGTTTTGCAGATAACCATGGAAATGAGTACACTGAGAAGTCAGAGAATCCAGATCTTGCAGGGGCTACAAGGTACAGGGTACAATAGAACTACAACAGTGGAATGCTTACTCTAATATTCTTTGAACTCTGAATCTTTTTGAAAACTGCATTTAGCTTGAATCCGCTCATTTAAGCTGCAATTAAATTGTAGGCTTTCTAAATGAGGCCTTTATTGCCAAGTGTGAACTGTCAGTTGTGATCATTCCCTCTAGTGACTTTTTTTCAAATTTTTATCTTCCTTGACCGTGTGTCCACAAGAAATGAGCTCTTGGCACCACTAATTTTTATGGTAAAATATAGACATTCTTGTTCTGTTATTTATTTGTTTGTTCGTTTGTTTAATGTATCTCCTCTTTTGCTGTTAGAAACATATGAACCTTCTGAACTCCCAGAGCAACTTCCCTGCAGTGTCCTAACGGAGAGACAAAACAGCAAATCTCAAATGGCAGCTGACTTAATTCCTTCAGGCTCTCTCCTGCCCCTTTTGGATACTTTGTCTCCTGTACCCCCACGAGGAGCTTCTGTTCCTGTAATCATGTCATCACCATTCCAGTCTTCTGGCAGTACACCTTCCGATACTCCTGACTCCTCAGTACAAGTTAAACGAGAACCTGTGTCTCCAAAAGGCACAGAACAAAATGTGAATTCTGTACTCCAGAGCTCTCCATGCGCTCCACAAACAGAAGAGGTGGAGCAGAATTATGGTATTTTTAGTTTCACTTTGTTTTAAGATAATTAGCTTTAAGAAAATAAGGAAATTATTTTTTCCCCTAAAGAATGTAAGTTGTGTCTCAGCCCGCAGTCTGTCAGGCAGGGGTGAACTCTCATTAACTTGTGTAGGACTTTCTGNATAGAACAAACATGAATATGAAGGCTACATTAGGTTATTAGGATAATTTAGGATTAGGTTATTAGGATAACGTAGTTAACTAAAAAACCCCAAAACCAACACAACCCAGAAAACCTGAGAATCTCCTCTATAATTTTATCCGTTATGCTTAAACACCAGTGAAATTTTTATTTGTATCGGTGTCATTTTTATTCTCAGTTTTCCAATTCTAAGGAAATATTTAGTGATCACTAGCTGCAGTGGCATGAAGTGTCTTGCTTGCAGAGTCTTGAGACTTCACAACAGAAAAGTTGAAGAGGTTTTTTATTTTTTTCTTATGAAGATGAACCCTCAGGATATAGCTACATTTATTACTTCAATAATTTCTTTAGAATGCTCTTAATCACATTAGCGTATTTTCCTGTTTCCTACAAACTATTTTTGACATATTAAAAGCAAGAATACTATTTTTATGTTCATTTGTCAAATTACTGTTGTTTTGGTATTGATGAACTTCTATATGTGCTACATTTAAAATGAGTTTGCCACCAGATAAATTTAGTAATTTGGGGGGAAATAAGCATTTACCTTCAGGTAAATTCTGTGATTTGAAGAAGAGGAATTTTCTCTGAGGCATACTGTTTACTTTTTGGGGTTGCACATTTAACTTGTCAGCTTCCCTAGGAGGTTAGCTCAGCTGTGCTTTAAGAGAGCTGATTGCATTTGGTTTCCCCTAAATGCCAGCAGTGTGTCCCACCTGTGGAACCGAGTGATTCTGTTTTCTTGCATTGCCATGGTGATTTCCTACTTCTTTTTCTAACACGCTCAGCACTCCAAGTGCTGAGAATTAATAACTTTTGGGTTTAGAAATTTAACCTTAAGTTGCTGGTTACTATTATTTTCATGTTTTAAAGTGACCAAGTTACTTCCTTCCCCTTTCCAGGGGGAAATGAGTGACACATGATATTAGAGGCGTATTCAGAATTTAAGGTTTTGTGTGCCTTCTTCCCAGTATTAATTCAACACAGTAACTCGTTCAGACTTCATCTAAGCATTCATTTCTTCCATATAGCGAGTTTTCTATCCGGTTTTGCAGTTCTGCATGACAGTTATGTGTCCAGGGAAAACTATCTTTCTGTTGACTTACTTTAAATGCAACATATCCTATGCTGTCAGCAGGTTCTAGTTTTATCTTTGAATTCTCTGTCTGAGGAAGGTGTGGATGAGATGTTCTCATTGTAGCTCTTTCTAGGTGGATGTGTAATTCCAAAGCGTCAGATTTGTCCTGCGATGTGTAATGTGGTTTTGGCCAAGCATTCCTGTATGTTTAATTTGTTGGCTTATGATAGACTGGAAGAGGGAAGTATTTCAAATACTGCCAACTTCCCATTTGCATTGTCTGATCCCACCCCAGAAATGCAGTGAACTTGAAACATCCTGTTTTGGATTGTAGTTATTGCAGGTGCAGCTGGGGAATTTTAGGGTGTGGGAAACAGCTGTGAGATGCTGCCCTTAGTCTGTCTGAGCTGAGAGATTGGATCATTTTGTTCATATTAATTCAATCAAAATTAAATGACAGGAATACTGTGTTTACTCCATTGCATAGTCCACGCTAAACTAACTAACTAAAGCCTGCCCTCATGGCTTACATTGCTGCTATTCCCAGGATAAAGGTACAGTACTGCAGAGTGGATTGTGCATGACTATGTAGCTTGAATTAGGTCCAAGTAACTTGGTAGAAATAACTGTATGTAATAGCTGTAATAATTCAGATGGGTTAAGCACAAGATTTTCAAACTGTGTCACTGAACAGCTGAGTTGTGCTTGGCATGCATTGATTAATAGCATTTCTACAGAAGTTGTGACAGCTGATAAGGGAGTACACAGAGAGGGGTGGTAGCATCTTAAGTCAACAATGTAGGATTCACCAAAGATTGTTGGAACTTTAAAAGCATATAGCCAGCCAGCAGCTTGAATGATGTGCCCCATTCCTTTATTTCTATGTACATGGATAAACATTTTATTCCCCAGTTATGTTTTTTAAAGGCTGGATACTTGACTGAAATAGCAGATCTGCATGTGCACATAGTTTTCAACATGTAGGAATGTGTGCTTTACATGGACAATTAAGTGTAAACAGAAAATACAGGGAGAGACACTTTGCATAAATAGTTATTGCTGTACAGATTGAATGTAACACTAGTCTGTTTTCTTTAGAAGAGACCAACCAGGAAACTTCGGTGTATCCAGTTATCACTGCAGCCATATCCCTATCAGAGCTGGCAGCTTGTTTCCAACACACTAATCAAGATGTCCATAGGCCTACTGCAGACAAGGGACAGTCTGGACTTCCTGAGAACACTACACCTCATTCAATGTCTGTTTTCAGCAAGAGAGAAGCAAATGATACAGTTGCTGAAAGATTTTTACTGGATCAGTGTAGCACTTCTCTTTCAAAGCATTCGGTCCTTCTAGAAATGCCAATGGATAAAACCCCCAAATTGTCAGCAGAACCATCTGAGCATCACTTGGCAACTGCTGCAGTCTCAGCAGAGAAAGGGAATAGAAGGAGGAGAAGGTTAAGGAAGAAGAAGACTCTGAGGGCAGCCCATGTGCCAGACAACAGTGATACAGAGCAGGATATGATTGACTCCAAGCCTGTCCGGAAAGTCAAGGGTGGAAAGGTTCCTAAAGGAGAAAAAGTTACTACATCTACTCCTCCAAGAGAGGAGGGTGGAGTTCCTGCTCACGCAGCAAGAAACAAAGACGAGAATGATAGTGATGCTTCACTGGAACTAGTGGAAGTTCCAGCACCTCAGTGCGAGGTGGTCGATGTTGGTTCATCAGAGTCAGGAGATGAGAAACCAGACAGTCCATCAAAGAGGGGTTCATGCAACTCAGTGAGTCAAGCAGTCCTAGAGGCATCTTGCTCTGGTTATGATGAAGTGAGCTCCACCAGTGAGATTGGCACAAATTATAGGAATGATGGGAAAAGAAGGTGAGATTATTGTGTAATTACTAATATTATATAGTATTCATTAGAGGCCTTTCTTTTTTCTCTTTTTTTTTTCTCATTTAGAAAGCCTTGCATCAGTGACTTCGGAGTGAAATAAAAAGGAAAATAAAAACTGACTTGGCTTCTTTGGTCAACAAATGAATGTGTCTTGTTACCTACTAATTTCTCTTAATACAAGAAGAGGACTGCCCAGTTTGTTTTTGAGTTTATGTCACAGCATATTTTCTCCTAAGGGCAGTCTTGTGTTTTGGAGTATTACCTATCCCAGTATTTTCTCTGAAAATGAACATGCAAAGTCCAATCTCACAGCTGTTTATTTTTGTGTTACAGTGTGGCTGAGACACAGACTTCCATATCATCCCTAAGAGGATCAAAGAACTCCTCAGGTATATCTTTTAAGCTTTCCTTCTCATGCTTTGTATGCACTATCTTGCAGGACTTTGAGTTAAGTCTTGATCAACCTGCTTCCAATTTCATAGGGGAATTTTTCCCTGAAGATAAAAGCTTGCACTCAAAACTGGAGTGGGAAGTGACATGTACTCACTTCACATCGTCTTTGCTTTGTGTCTTGACTCCTCCACGTGTCCCTGCACCTCCCACATGAACACTATTGCTCCACAGTCTCTGTAGAGCTCTAGGACAATGATACAATCTTTTAAATTATAAAGGTATTTCTGGACTTGGTGTGATATAAAGGTGTTTTTAACACTTTATATTGCCCTCTGTCACATTCACAGTCCCACTGGAATCCACAGTGAAATTTGACTTTAAAGGTGGGGGGCCCATGAAATAGTTCAGCTGGTTGGCAGTACAAGCCACAGCAGGGTGTCTTCTTGGCTGTGTTCCCATAGTCAAAAGTACATATCTCTGTCCTACAGAAGTGTCTTCGGAGCCAGGTGAGGATGAAGAACCTACAGAGGGAGCCTTTGAGGGACACTTGGCTGCAGTGAATGCTATTCAGATTTTTGGAAATTTGTTGTATACCTGCTCAGCAGACAAAACAGTTTGTGCCTACAATCTCGTTGTAAGTAAGGTTGTGAGAGTGGTGTTTCATTAATTGCAATCACAAGGTCGTCTTTTGTAATGCCTTACTGTGTAGTAAAGGAAGCAGCTGCTTTTTCAAGCATCTCATTTATTTTATACTATTCTTCTCTTCAAACCTCTCTTCTCGACCTCTGCAGTGCTTTCTCCCTATGAGAGGGACAAGGGGAGATAGATTGCTGCATGTATCCTGATTTTTTTAGCTGTCCTGCCCTGCTCTGTTAGGTGCATATCCCAAGAGGTATTATGGGCCTTTATGCTGACAGACTCCATGCTTTCCTTTTTAGAGCAGGAAATGTGTGGCCATCTTTGAAGGACATACTTCAAAAGTGAACTGCCTTCTGGTCACTCAGACGAATGGGAAGAATGCTGCACTATACACTGGCTCAAGTGACCACACTATCAACTGTTACAATATCAAGGTATTCAAACTCTGTTGATTTACATATGCTGCATTTTTATGCAAGTGTTTCTTTACAAATACAGATTTTAAAAGCCTTATAAACTCATGTGATCTGGACACGAACACCACTTCATACCTCATTAGAGTAGAACAGGGGGAAAAAAACCCCACAAACAAATATCAAACCATTAACTAATTTACTACCCTAATCTTTTGGCTAGCTTGTCAGTAGAGGTTTTGCCGGAACAGCGTGGCGTGATCCCACGTGTTGGGAACACCAAAGTGCAGGGTAGTTGTTTGGCCATGAATCTTACTTGTCTTCCTGTATTTCTAATTTGATTGCTAATCGAAGGCTCTGCTCTATCTGTAGAGCAGCCATAGACAGAGCAGGTATCTGTTATGCCGAGGGCAGCTGGAAGAGCAGACTGAGGCTTCCTGAAGCTGGATATTTGAGGATAAATTATTTAAAGGCTTGCCCAACCTGTGACTTGGAGGACTAGAAAGCAAATACCTGCTGCAGGGAGCAAACTGCTAGAGGTTTTAAACCCTTAAGTTCACTGTGGGGAACTTAACTGGGGAATCCTCAACCTCTACAGTGTAACAGATGGTTTTCATATGCGTGTGTGTACATATAGACAGTCAGTATATATGTACAGTCAGTCACAACTTCTAAAGTGTATATATGTAGTCAGTAGTCTAAATTACTATACACTTTAGAGGTTGTGACTAGAATAAAGTGTTTAGGGCTTTAAGTGGTTGGTGAAGTGCAGTGAGGCCTTAGAGATGGTCCCGATTAAAATGAGAATCAAACTGCCATGTGACACCAGACTTTCAGGTGTTTTTCTCCAGTTCTATTGGCTTAAAAAGTGAAAATCATCACTCATTTCAGGTGTTTTTCATTGAATTGTTTTCAGTTAATAAAATCTTGAAGTACTTCTTTCCTTTGCTAGACCAAAGAGCGCATGGAACAGTTTAAATTGGAAGATCGAGTGCTCTGTTTACACAGTAGATGGCGAATCCTTTATGCAGGTCTTTCAAATGGCACCGTGGTTACTTTCAGCATAAAGGTTAGTTTGTTTAAATATTGGCACCTGAAAGCCTATTGTGATGCTGTTTCTCTCCTCCTTGTGTTTCTTTCCACTCTTTATCTACAGTAATAAATGTATTTGTAATGAAAGCATTTTGGTGTAAATGGTCACTGTTGACCCCTTTTGGTTGTTTATTTTGTCCATGCATGAAGCTGTCCCATCTCCCTGTCTCTTTGTTTACCTTTCTTTTAGGTGCTGTATTGTTAAGTTTTTCCTTGAGGTTCCTCTTGGTCTACATTAATATAAGTAGTTATTTCCTTGATTTGGAAACTTAATCGTTAAGATGCAATTCTTACCACTGCTTTTTTATGTGTTACTAAATGAAATCAGTTGCTGTAACAAGCACAACACAGAAAGGACTCAATGGTCTAGTCAGTGTCAAAGCAAAATTTTGATTCTTAAATACCATTTCCTTTTTCCCCCACCAGAATAATAAACAGCTTGATACCTTTGAATGCCATGGCCCTAGAGCAGTGAGCTGTTTAGCCACAGCTCAGGAAGGAGCACGCAAGTTGTTGGTAGTGGGCTCCTATGACTGCACCATCAGCGTGCGAGACGCACGGAACGGGCTGCTTCTCAGAACCCTGGAAGGTCACAGCAAGACTATTCTCTGCATGAAAGTGAGTGTCTCTGAAAATATATTTTGGACAAAGAGTGCTTAAAATGATGACCAGATTATGATAGGAAATAGAGGATTTCAGTATTTTAAATTATAAAAACTGAGCAATTTTGTAGGGAAATTGTCTCTGTTTGCCTGCCATATCTCATGTCCCCAGCTGCCACATCCATGTCTGTGTTTTGAACACTTCAGGAATAGTGTTCATCACTTCCTTGGGCAGCCTGTTCCAATGCCTGATCATCCTTTCAGTGAAGAACTTTTTCCTAATATCCATTCTAAACTTCCTCTGGTGCAACTTGAGGCTGTTTCCTCTTGTCCTGTCACTTGTTAGGGGTTAGGAGCATCATTTTTCTTACATGAGCAGCATGTAAGTGTGCAGCACATCCAAAATTGCCAGGAAACATTGGGCTTTACTGTGCACGTGCAAAGCAGCATTCTGCATTCAGTTTGCTTGGTCCGTGATTTGCTGCTGAGCTGTCCGTGTGAATAATCCATAGGTAGGATGAGTGAGTCTGGTGGGCTGCAAGTTAACAGCTTCTTATCATTTGTGAAGTGTCAAAAATCACTGTGATACATTTTCTAGCTCTTATGTGAAGAACTCAATGCATGTTTTTTCTTTCATACTCTTGATTGATTTTAAGGCTCTCAAATTTAGGAAAATTTACTGTGCAACTTTAAACTGAACAGTGTCTCAATATTTTGCTTGCCTGTTTCCATATCTGTTACAAAATAGAAAAACTTTTTTTTTTAAGGTTGTGAATGATCTGGTATTCAGTGGCTCCAGCGATCAGTCTGTCCATGCCCACAACATTCATGTAAGTCTTCTATAGAAAGATGGAATGACTTTTGCTATTAAGGCACTGAATTCCTATGCTATAAAGTCAGTATTTCCAGAATATTTGATTGACTGCTGGGGCAGATTGCTTCCAGAAAAGGAAGTCTCATGATTGTGTGAATGTGACTATACACTGTAGGTAACTCTGGGGGTGTGAAGAGGCTACAAAAATGGGCTGACTCTTGTCACATAATAGGCAATGCCTTTGTATCTGGGCATCTTGCTTTTGCAAATATTACTACAAAAATATGGAAGGAGTTCAGAGAAAAGCCATGTGAGAAACTCGGGTGGGGAAAAACTTTCTTTATTAGTGGAAGAACTTGAGGAACACTGTGTTCAAACTACGTGGTTCAAAAGCTGTTGTATTGTCATGAATGCTTTGTCTCTAGCCTACCATTCTCTCCCTCTTTTACACCATCTTCCTTCAGATGTAGCAGAAGCATTCATGTAGCTATGCAATGTTAGATTAAGAAACTTATCAGAGGGCAATTTTAGTCGACAAAAAAAGGTATGTTTCTGTGTATTGAGCTAGATTTGCTAACTGATCCTTGATCCTAATAGCATGGTACTAGTTTCAGGATGGGTGGGAATATGTAACTAATGATGATGGAAAGAGAATCACAGAATCAATTGGGTTGGAAAAGATCTCTGAGATCATAGAGTCCAGCCTGTGACTGAACACCACCATATCAGCTAGACCACGGCATTGTCAGCATCCAGTCTTTCCCTAAACGCTTTCAGGGACAGTGACTCCAACACCTCCCAGGGCAGCCTGTTCCAAAATCTAATCACCCTTTCTGTGAAGACTTTCTTTGTAGTGTCTGGCCTCCCCTGGTGCAGCTTGAGGCCATTCCTTCTTGTCCTGTTGCTGGTTGCATGGGAGAAGGGTCCGACCCCCATCAGGCTACACCCTCCTTTCAGGGAATTGTAGAGAGCGATAAGGTTCCTCCTAAGCCTCCTCTTCTCCAGACTAAGCAATCCCACCTCCTTCAGATGCTTCTCATTACATTTGTGCTCCAGACCCTTCACTAGTTTTGTTGCCCTTCTTTGGACTCACTCCAGCACCTCAGTGTCCTTCCTGAATTGAGGAGCCCAGACCTGGACACAGCACTTGAGATGTGGCCTCACCAGTGCCGAGTACAGAGGAAGAATCAGTTCCCTGGTCCTGGTGACTATTCCTGGTACTGGCCAAGATGCTGTTGGCTTTTGGCCACCTGGGCACACTGGTGGCTCATGTTCAAAAGGAGAGAGAAGTTTACACAGACTCCTGCATTTCTGTTGTACTGGAATGGCTCTGTGTTAGAATGGGCAAATAAAAGAACAAGTAGTATTTGATCATTAAGTACCTTCACAGGGAATGGAAGTCTAATAAAGCATGTTTCCATTTCTGAGTAGTGAGCATTGAACCTAGCTACCCTGTCTAGGTTAGGTAAAACCATTTTGTTCTTTTGTGTAAGAAAAACCAAATCAAACTCCTATTTACCTTTGTTTTTTCTTGATGCAGACTGGAGAGCTGGTACGGATCTATAAGGGCCACAACCATGCAGTAACAGTTGTGAACATTCTTGGGAAAGTCATGGTGACAGCATGTCTGGATAAATTTGTTCGTGTATATGAACTACAGGTAAGAAAATAGGTGATTACTAATAACAGTTATCTAATATGTACTAATTAATGATTTGGAAGTCAAATAGAAGTCATCTTTGTACTTTCTGGTCTCTAGCCCATCTCTCTCTTTCCTGTCACTCAGTATATATAGTTGTTTCACCAGCCAAAATACATGGGTTTTAAAGAATATAACCTAAACCATTTTTTTCGAAACTGGGTTATTCCAAGACAATGACAGCTCAGAAAAGTGAGGAAATGTTAGTTTTGTTTGCTGAGAGAATGAGTGCTTAGTTGGACAAAACGAATCCCAGAAGGAAAGTGAGCTTTCAAGCTAGCTCTAAAGTTGGAATCCACCACAGCAGTTTAATTGCTACCAAGGAAACCGCTCTTGGAAGTATTATCCTTGACATGTCTGTGAAAAATGGCTCTTAAAAGATGTCATGTTATTTAAGTGTCTGTTTCTGTTTCTTTCAAGTCACACGACCGCTTGCAAGTCTATGGAGGCCACACGGATATGATCATGTGTATGACCATCCATAAGAGCATGGTAACTCCCTTCTTTTCACTAGTATTAAAGAGAAGGTTGTAATTGCCACAGGTGCATAAAAGACGGTTTATTTTCTTAAGATAAAGAAACCAACCTGCTATTTGGTTGTATTTCCAAGTTGTTCTTAGTCAAAAAATCAAGTTGCTATAACAGCTTTATATTTATATAATATTATTGTCTAGGGAAAAATCACCATTTAGCTTACTGTAGTCTTAAAGCAATAGTTCTTTTTGCAGTGAAGACTCTAGAAATAGTAAAATACTTCCTCTTTTTCAAGTGTCATTCCTGTTTGACTTTTACTCAAGAGAATTACTCAGGTGCTAGAGAAAAACTTCACCCACAGTCAAACCTCTAGTGACCTTTGACAGAACATAGGCAAAGGTGTGCAATTGATTCAGGTGTACATGTTTTTTCATGGAACTACCCTGCAAGATAAATTTCAGAAGCACATCTGGATAAATATTTCTTAAAATAGTCTTTAAAAGTAGTAATTTGTCTGCATGTCTAGGAATTTGCTTGCAAAGTTTCTTTGAGATTGTAAAATGCAAAGGTATAGCAGTGGTCTGTAATAACAGAAAAGTTAAGTCCAAAAGAACAGATTTCGTACTAATTGAAATACATACTGCCCAAGCATCCCATCTCATGTAAGTCCAGCCTGAGGCTTGAACTGTGCCCCAACAGTGGTCTGTTGTGGGCATTCTCAAATTAAAGAAGGGTTCAGATGGGAGGCCTAATGATGAGAGAGGATCTGCATCGGTGTTTCTGAAATTCTGATGTTCTTCCACGCGCTTCCTCTCCATCCTTTTTTGTTATATAAATAACTGGTTAAGTCCTGGAAATATATTCAACTTGACATTTACATATACATATTTTTTAACTTTAGTGGATAGTACCATAATTTAAAGTTTTCTGAACTGTTACACACGATACTAACAACAGTAGAGGTTATGGAAGCATTTCTTATTCATAGTTTTTGTGAACTATGAATGCAAATCTTAAATTAATTTGGTTATACCTATTTTTAAAATATAGAAGCCTTGCATGCTGATATTTCATTGTTTTTACCTACACTGAAGTGTCCTTCAAAATTTTACTACTTTTTTTTTTTCCCCTTTTATTCCCAGCTTGCTTATCCATGAATGTTTCTTTTACAGATCTACACTGGATGCTATGATGGCAGTGTCAGAGCTGTGAGGCTTAATCTGATGCAAAATTATCGATGCTGGGTAATTAGCAAAATGTTTTTAGCCTTCCTTTGTTATTGAATTTGTGGGGGTGGTTTCTACTCACTTAGTCTTGGGCAGCTTGACCTGAGATTTTTTATAATTCAATTTTTTTCTAAATATATATGTACTTTTTAAAGTATACATCACTTAGGGATATATATATCTAGTTTTATTTCTTGTTGTCTTTGTTGTACATATATATGTTTAAATATATATATGTATGTATGTATATTTATATATATGCTTTGGGGTAAGTTGTTAGTCTAAATTACTATTCCTTCTGGCAGATTTTAGATAGTGACCTGTTACTGTTTAAAACAAAAACCTTTGGCTTAGTGAGATAGAAAAGCTGATTTACTCTGCTAAATAATTTTAATTAAATCCCAAGTGACTTTGTCACAAGTAAGATTAAATCTTGTAAAGGCTTAATTCCTCTCTTCCTCCTGCCATTCCTGCTGATGGTCTAGGCTTGGCTAAAGGCAGGAAGAATTTCTTTAAAGCTGTAATTAAAGAATAGAGACCATTGGAAATAGAATAAGATATAAAACTTACAGGAGTTGGCTTGTGTGCTTACAGGCTTGGAAGGATATTGTGAAATTGCAGGAAGAAAAGCATTAGCATAAACTGTATTTCCCTGGCTTATTCTGGTGTGTTGTTTTTTCGGCCAGTGGCATGGATGTTCACTGATCTTTGGAGTTGTGGACCATCTGAAACAACATCTGCTAACTGACCACACCAATCCAAATTTTCAGACCCTGAAATGTCGTTGGAAAAACTGTGATGCTTTTTTTACTTCCAGGAAAGGTTCCAAGCAGGTATGTGGTTGAAATAACATTGGTTGTGTTTGATAATATAAAGTACTTTATATCACCACAACTGGGGGACTTGATCCTATTTCTCTTAAAAAGTGTGAAGTTTTTCTAGTTTTGGCAGGCATAACCTGGATGTGGTTACAGTTATCCAAGGCTAACAGGATTCAATTCAGCCTATGGCAGATGAAGAGTGCAGCTATGATAATTTTGACATATGGTCAATTTAAACCCGTTCAGTCCTAAAATATTACATGGAAAATGGTAGAATTCCTAAAATATTAGAGAAATTCTACTCATGATATTAGGAAATTTTTTGAAGGAAAGATGTCTTTATAAGATGAACAAACATCTGCCTTGAAAACAGGTTTTTATACTTTTAATTTTTATCCATCGCTACCTCTTTCATTGTTGTTTTTTTTCACATGAGTTTGTTAGCAAAGCCAGTCTTTAAATAAGTAGTGCATAAACTTTGGGATAAAAGTTAGCACAGAAGGGGGAAAAATGAAGGCATAAGAGTTGGATTATAAGTGTGGAAAGGATTGGGGAATGGGTGTAAGGAGGGCTGTTACCTATAGGCTGATTGGTAAAGTCTACCTTTTAGTCTTTGGCAGTATGAACTGGCTTCCTTTGAATCCTTTCCAAAATATGGAAAAGAAGGAGATTTCTTTGAGAATTACCAAACAGTAGACTCCATAATTTCTCTCTTAAGTCCTGGCTTTGCATATAATGTGTTTATTTAATTTGTTCTTCTAATCAAAAAGGGTTTTATTTCCCTTTAATGATGTGGTATGTGAAACACTTTACATATGTGATTTAATAGCTTGAAAATGATATTGTTTATCTTTTTAGAAGCTTTAAGTCAAACAAATGTTGTATTATCTAAAATGTCACTTTCAATGAGGCTTCTAGAATCTTTTGCAAAGTTTTTTGTGGGTTTTTTTGTGATGATTATAATGATTTTTTTAAATTGAATTTTCTGGTTCTTTTCTAGGATGCTGTAGGACACATTGAAAAACATGCTGAGGATGACAGCAGGATTGACTCATGAAGCTTTTCACCTCCCACATTGGGAAGTAATTTTATATGTCATAATTATTCCAAATAACATCAGTTTCTTACTCCAGTCTTTCCTCTTTCTTTTCCCACTTGGATTGCAAAAACTGAGTGGGGCAGAAATGCATTGCTATGGAGACTGCAGGTTGTGTTGTACTGTGTAGCAAATAAGGCTGGTAATTGAGACTTAGCCCAAGTTCTTGCAAGCTTTTCATTCATTGGTGGACAAGAATATTCCTTCCTCTTGTTTGCCTTTTTTTTGTTGTTGTTTGTTTTTTTGTTTTTTTTTTTCCAGGTGATTTTATTTGTTTTTTTAAGAAGCATAGTCTTTGGGAAGTCCAAAGGGGTTTTTAAGAACTTAGATTACAATAGGTGCTGCTGTTTGCAAACTCAGCTTGAAGCCTGTTTTGTGTCTAAGACATGTCTGGTTCTGTTGTACCCAATTTATAGCTGATTTTAATAAAATTCTGCAAACCAGAGTATCACAAATTCTAACAATATAACCTGAATATCCAGTGTACATTTTTACTTTCTTCATAAAAAGAGTTATTTTATGGAGACTGGAATAAATTAATTTTTTAATGTTAATTATAACTTATTTTTTATTCCTTGTGTAAAAATTGCTATAACTGGCACAATATATACCAGTGATAGATACCATACCTCCTGAGGTATTTTGTTTGTTTTGAGAAAAGTGGTTATTTCTTGAGAGAGATGCCAGTAGCAGCAAAAGAGCCAGAGCAGTGGCTCTACTCACATGCTTTGCAATCGTAGCCTTTTCAATATAGGTCCTTATGTATCAGAAAGAAGTAAGTGGTGTCTGTTTTCTTTTCGTTAGACCAATGTAACCACCACTGCTATCTTGATAAAACACCATAATTGGAGTTGATTTTCTGTGGAAACTTAGTGACAGAGCTTTGTAGTCCCATATCCTCATAGCATAGCAAATGAAGAGAAAGGCAAAGGCACTGTGTGTTTAAGTGTATCCACTTTGGTAGTATTTTGTTTCTGTTGTGAACTGGCTTAATTGTCTTGGGCTATATCAAGTTCACGAAAACACAACTGGAAAGAATGGAGCAGGATTTTAAAGTCTAACGTTCTCAAGCAGAAGCTGAGGATACAAAATGCATACCACATGTAAAAGTCTTATTTCTACTAATGCACAGAAAGTACCACAGAGAGGCCAGTGCAGAAGGGAAGACTATTTCAACTTGTCAGGATTCCCCTCCAGGTGTCCCTTGAGGGGGATCACTTCACCTTGTGAAGTCCAGTGAAATGCGCTTCAGGCACTTGCCATCCTCTCTCCCCTAAGGATGCTAATTTAGCAAAAACCCTCTCAATATTGAGACTAATCTAGCAAGGAGCTTTGTATTCACTTTTGCCTAACTTGCTGCTCAGGATAAAATAAGCAGAGTTTTTCCTGAGCTGTAAGAGAAAGTGAAGACAGTGAACCCAGATGCTTATACATGAATCCAGCGCTTTTCCAAAAAAACTGAGTGGACTACTTTTACTAGGTATCTTTTTCACAACCACTTTCAGACATGTCAGCCATAGACCAAATAAGTTTTATAGCCTCATTCTTTGACTATAAAGAAGCCTTTTTAGGCCAGTCAAGTGAATGATTGAGGAAAGCCCATGGGTGTTGCACTGCTGTCAAATCAAGGAGCTTCAGGGCCTTCTCTGGAGCACACTGGTTTTGTATTAGCAGTCAAGCAGAATTGCTCTGAGGCTGATGAATATTTTTTGTGAGACAGGAATAAAATATGAATGAGATGCAGTAGCATCCTACTTCAGAGACATGGGAATCTCTGAGGCTCCAGTGCTTTTGTGGTGATTGGTTTTGTTTGTTTACTTTTTATTAAGCTGTTTGTGGATAGCAAAAAGCCCCAGTATGTGGCTCAGACCTCAGGCTGTTCTGAGGGTGTTCTTGTTTTGGTTTTTGGGGGATGTATGTTTATGGTTTTGGTGTTGGGTTTTTTTTAATCTTTCTGTAGTCTGTGGACGAAGCAATTCAATAGAGAATCAAGTTTGGGGAAGTCTTTAAGCAATGTAGATGTTTTATGATGGAGGATGTAATGCTCTAAAGTCTGAGAGCATTTGTTTGGGTTTCTTGATGACCTAAAAGCAGAAGACTGCATAATACTTAAACCATTTCCAAAAGTGTTGATATCCAGGGGTTCTTCTGGGAGTTTCTTGAACTCAGGATGGAATTCAAGAGCATTTAAGTGTGGCATAAACAATGCGGGTGTCCTAAGCTGTCCTTCATGGACTGTGCTACCAGTGAAGGTGTGGAGGTGTGTCCTGAGAACAAGCCAGTGGGGCAATAGTGGCATTCTGAAAAATCTGAGAGTAGATTTTATTACTTCTCCCTTGTGATTCTTTACATTCTTTCAGCTGTTTTTGGAACATATAAAGATCTTTCTTACTAGATGTTGCAACAAACACAGTTATTACACTTTATTTGCATTCCCATTTGCTTGTTAGGTTTATCTTTTCTAGTTGGTGGAAGCAGTCTTTCTTTTTGTGTGGTCCATGATATTTCCTTATCTGTCTTGAAAACAATCCTCCTGAAAAGTCTGGGCTTCTGAAGTCCAGCTTTATCAGTGGTGTCTTTTGCTACTTCGTAGGTCATTTCAGATATATTTTAAGAGTCCTAAAATGGGTAAGAGGTGGGAAAATAGCAGAGCTGCACGAATGAAAAGTTTTGCTTCATAAATTAGAAACAATTTTAAAAAATCCTCAGAGATTCAGAGGAAAATGCTGTACTGCTTTGTCATGAGGATATCTTAAAAGGATTTGCTATGAAGTTGTGCAGCTGTGGAAATCCCCAGGCTTCTCTGGAGTTATGTGGAGAGGTTTCCTATTTTTTCAGCTGGAATTTGGTGCTGGTTTCACAATTGGTCATCTACTTCTTCTTGAGGCAATTGCAGAAGAGGGGTGCCAAACTAATGTTTGTTTGTTGGTATTAACTGAGATCCTCTCTGGTCTTGCAACTTAGGGTTTTGGCTCCTGATATACCTCTAGTTGAAGAATGTAATAACTTTAAGAAGGTGGCCTGTTTGTGACATTTAACACAGTAATATTTGCATGAAAAGCAGTACTGCACATCTGATGCCAGTTGCAGGACTATTTATTTTTCTTTTTGGTTTGTTTTTTATGCAAGTAAAAAGTTGTGGGTGGAAGAGTGAGTGGAGTGAGCATTTATTTTGTTTTTAGCTATGGATTTTCTATTAGTCAAATGTTAAAAAATTATTTCTGGACTTGCTATATGGCTGACTACATATGGCAGGCCCTTTAGGGGCCTTCTGGGATTGGTCTATATTAGTTTCTCCTTTCTTCTTCAGATTTCAGGGAAAAATAACAGCTATCTGGCAGTGCAAAACACTCTGGCCTACTGCTGCTGCTTCTGTATGTGGAAGGGAACGGAGGGAAAACTGCTGCATCCCTTGGTACAAAGATGCATTAAATATCCAGGCTTCTGCTTACCTTGTGTCACGTGTGAATTACAGACTTTAAACAAATTATCAGCACATAGATTGGCTTCTGCAAAATAGCAGGAGCTTGGCTGTGTGGTGTGTTTGAAGTAGTGCAGTTCTTAATGCACATTTTCAAACAGTACAGTCATGCTGGATCAAAGTGAAGGATAACTGCAAACTTGCAATAAATGGCAGGGGAAATGTTTTTGTTGGGAAAATATTTTTCCCTTAAGTTGAATTAAAACAGAGGTACAGGTGAATCATGGTTTTCAGGCTTGTATGGTACTACAATTCAAGCAGTCTAAGTCGTCCAGAGTTGCAGAATATGTGAGGAAGGATAAGGAAATGGTTTCAGCTACTGTTTGTAAAATAATTAGTCCTCAAAGAGCAAACTGTGTAGGTATACATTCTGTTATATGGGCCTGCCAGCTTCTCAGATTTCATTTTGCTGTAATGTTAAACAGTCTTTTTGAAGAATGAAAGTGGAATAAAACAACTTGATTGAATATTTAGTAATTTAAGCTGTGTAGAACATGTGCACAGATTGCTCATGGTTTTCTTCTCTCACTTTGGTACAAAGCTGTGAGTGTAATAATGAAACTTTACAAAATGGCAAAAGAAGAAATGAAAAAAAAAATAAAGTTCTTTATATTGTTATGGTTTGTCTGTTTCTCCTTTGTTTTAAATAGAATGATTCTTTCATAGAATTTGGTAGAACTTGACTTTGTTCTGGATTTTTTTCCTGTTTTATGAGGGCTGGATAAGATCAGACAGGCCACTTTGATGCTCTAGCACTGGCAGGAATGTTACAAGTGTGCAGGAATCCCAAACGTAGTCATTTGGCAGGCAAATGAAACTGTCTACCCAACTGGTACCTCCAAGATGATGTGCCGCCTGCCTCGATTCATGGCCCATTGCAAGGGAAGTTCTCTAGAGCTTGTTGGTAGTTCACTCATCAGAACTGTAAGGACCAGTTTTGAGTTGCCAATTAAAAATCCTGAATTTGATCTTTTGACTGATAGATGTTGTTTTTTCTCTGAACATCCAAACTAAGAGCATCTCTGCCATAATTCTATGGAAAATAATAGCTCAGTGGAGGTAAGGCATGGCTGGAAGCCAGGGCTTCAAATGTTCCAGTCATCTTAAAAATTATTTGGATTTAAAAAAAAAAGTTGAATTTGAAGGAAAATAATTTTTTTTACATAAACTATAGGTTTTCCTTACTCTTTCAGAGTAAGCCACAGTGCAAGACAACACTAAGAACTTTACAGTCAAAAGGTTTCTGGCTTCTTAGTGACCTTTCATGTAAATGTGCTACTCACTGGAATAACTTCGGATACTATGATTTGTTTTTTAAATTTTGCATTACATTAGTGGATTGCTTTGCTAGTTTTCACCACTAGACAACTAAATAGACAGTTCTCCTCACAAAGTCTGGTCTTTCTTGCATTTTTGGCTTTTCCTTCCATTTTTTGTATTGTACTTGTAAAAACCTGTCATCCTTTAAGCTGGTAGCACGGGAACCTCTCGAGTGCTTTTTGGCTTTTCAAATGCATTCAAGCAGTAAACTGGCACGTATTTGAGCTATTAAGCTAATTTCACACTTGCCATAAACTCCAAAAGCTGCTGTATATTCAGGAGAATGATGGAAGATTGCTCAATACATCATCTTCATCTGTTCTTTCAGAATAAAACCAAAAAAAGCCTAGGCCAAAAATCCTATTGATTTTATTTTTGGTTTCATTAAGCTAATTGTACTTGCCCATTGGAATAATATCCCCAAAGTGGTCATGCTGGCATTGTATTTGTCTCTGCTACAAGTCACCTCTTGCGATAAAGAAATGCATGGTACTGTTGGGAAATAGGACCCGGGATGGGGGAAATACATGTGTGTGCATAGACACATAAATTTGTGTGTATGAGAGGTTTTCTGCCTCAAATGGCAAATAAGTTTCTCCATGTTGTGGGGAATGCACTTAAAATGAAAAACACTTCTAATGTCCAACTGTGTAATTAAGATCCCAAGGGAGTAATAAAAATGAGAGACGAATTCTCAGGTCTGGTACTTCTGCTGAGGCATTAGATCAAGCTGTACTCTGGTACTGCAGGTCCCTTGTGCCCTACTCTCCTGTTTCTACACAGCAGAAATCTGCACAGCCAAATCTGTAACAGAGTCACTGGGTTGCATAATATTAATGTAATTAGCACAATCTCAAGTGAAATAGTCAGTAAACATTACAAAGAGTTGAAAGGATAATACCAAGAGCAGGACAAAGAGTTAATGACTAAACTGTGAGGTGGCAGTAAACAACTCTGACTTTCACAGTGAGATACAGTCCCAGTTTCATCTGACTTGAGGGAAGACCTTTCTAGTTGTCAGCACAAGCAGAATACTTATGGATTCTCCATGTCTTCACCATGCAGAGAAAGCTTAATTCAGTCATCAATAAATTAATCCTTGTTGCCCAAAAGAAGTATGTCAGGATGCTGACAAAAGTAGTTACAAAATATGCACACACTGTCCTGGCTATGAGAGTATGGTTGTCCCTCTTTCCACTTCTTCCCATGTGGGGTTTATCTTGGCGAGTGAATGACATAATTAGGAAGTGCTCTTGTTTGTCCTTGGGATGAATAGTGCTAGTTCCTTGCAAGTCTTTGGTGTGTTCTTGATGAGGGTGGCCTCTGGCTCCGGTGTTATGCATACAGCGTGAGCTGCAGCCACTGAAAGAAGAGTTAAACAATAGAAGACAACAATTGGCATCCTCCCACAAATTGTGTGAAGACACTATCATCTCTAGCTAGAAGGCAGCTGCTTGGTGTCACTTAGCAGGAAATAGAGTGGCAGTGGGGAATTTTTTCTTGAGTCTCTTGCTTCTATTTCTCCTTCCCTTGCAAAAGGTGAAGGGTGTTTTTAATGGTCTGCCTAACACAGGACATGCTTTTAAGTTGAAACTTTCTAATTCTTCTTGATAAGATTTTTAAAAGATAAAGAACTATGCTAAGCCCCATTATCATTTAACACCATATCACTGTGTTCGATCTAAATTGAATCATTAAAAAAATTTCAAAAGTTTTTTGATGGACTTTAAAGATGATATGAAGAGGCCACAGCAGGTGCCCTTCAGCACCAACTGGAGTCTTACAGAGAAGCTGTTGCTGGCAGATTCTGGATGCTTTCTGTGTAGAATAGGTAACAAATTTTTTAGGAGGTTTTGCAGCCTCTTACCAATTGGGTAACAATTTCAGATGAATTCTATTCATCTGAATAGAGTTCTCCCTTGAAAACATGTACAATGATTCATGCAATTAAAATTTAGTACTGTGACATTGTTTTAGACATACTGTCATAAAGCAATTTACCTCCAGGACATTGAGCTTAATGATGCCATCTCCATCTTTGTCAAAGGCGTGGAATGCCCCTAAAGTAAGGAAACAAAAATATATGGAGTAGATTAAGTTTACTGTGTGAGGAAAGATGATTCCAAGACAGGAAATCAAATGGTGCTCCTGTTGTGAAATGCAAACTTGCTCAGGTCTTTACTTATGGGGTCAGCAAGTGTTTCTGCTGCATTTTCCTTTAGCTAATTCAAGGAGAAACACGTGGTTTCTTTTGTGTTTGTATGAGACAGATTGTCATATCTTATATTCCCTAAGCACATATCTTAGATAATTAATACACCACGTAGGCAGTAGTGGTGAGAACAAACTTTGCTGTGAGTATGATGGGGCTCTGAGCAATCACGTCCAATGCAAGGTGTCCCTGCCCATGGCAGGCGGGTTGGAACCAGATCATCCTTAAGGTCCTTTTCAACCCAAGCTGTTCTGTGGCTCCGTGGCTGCGTTGGGGGAAGGAGGGGAGGTAGTGCCGTGAAACTGGGGCAGCCACTCACGGAACATGGCGTCCAGGCGCACGAAGCAGCAGATGAAGCTGTCAAAGTCAATGTTCATATTCTTGTCAGCGTAGCGCATGGTGATGATGTCGTAGAGCTGGTTGTTCAGCCGAAACCCTGCAGAGAGGCAAAAACGGGGCACAGCTGGGCCACGGGCAGGGAAAGTGCTGCTCCAGGGGAGGGTTTAGCTCCAGGCACTCTCCAGGCCCAGCTGAGGCTCTGGATGGAAGGTCCTGCTGCAACTGCTAAACAAAATGAAGTAAAGCTATAAGCAGCTTCACTGTGTCCAGCTGCCTTCCTAAAACAGGAGCAATGTTTTGAAATTATAATTTGAGAGGGCCCTTAGCACATAGGTTACCTCAGGCTGTAAGCGTGAAGAGGAGAGCTGCAGCCCCAGAGGGACTGATGGCTCAGCTGGGCCTGGTGAGAGCCCATCAGCTAAAACTGGGGGACAGAATTGCAGGAGGAAGTTGCTCTAAAAACACAATTTAACAGTGGTCAGAAAATAGACAAGGAGGCAGTTCCTTGGCGTGGTGGGACTGAACTTTGGCACTGAATGCTGCAGCCTGTGACTGTGCCTTGAAAGGGTCCATCACAGCCTGGGTTCAGCTGTTTGTTGGCTAAACACAAGGTCATGCACAGCTTATGTGCTATAAGACTCTGATATGTTCTTAGTTCTAAAGTCAGGGCAGCAGGTATTTAAATATTTTCTTTTTTTACATTGACAACTTCCCTGGTGAGAACAGAAACTTGGAAAATAAAAATGACCCACATTTTTACCACAGCAGGAGTCCAAATCCAGATGTAGTTTGGTCTTTAGCAAAGGATCACAGAAACACTGAGGTTTTGTAAGGTGCAAGATAGCCATTTGTTTCTGTTCCTTGATGTGCCAAAATACTACTGAAGACAAAGTGTCACTGAAATCGTCCTATCTAGGTTAATAGTGATACTACAGATTTTCTGATCAAAGAGGTCATCTTGCTCCCTCAGAGACCTGGTAAAGACATTTGTGGGGGGAGGCCTGCTCACCAGGGGAAGAAGCATACTGGTGTCTGAGACTAGCAAGAAAATCCAAAGTCTCTCTTTATAGGATGAATTTCATTAACTGCAAGTTTTGCAAAAATACCTTCTTCTCATTGTGCAGGTAGAAGACACTGAGCCCACAATGGCTCAGTACTGAAGAAACATTATGTAACTCAAGAAATGTCCACCCAATTGCTTGTGATGCAAACTTGGACATAGACCTGCTCCATCTTGGTTTCAGTGCCTGTACAATTGGGTTGAAGGTTTTCCACTGTTCTTTGTTACTTACACAAACATATGGAATCCACAGCTTAAATGAGACCAAATGTCTTCAGCACTCCCTTGTCTCTTGAATAGCAGGACCCCAAGCAGGAGATCCTTAAGACAGCAAAGCATGGCTCATTGCATTAAGGAAGAGACCTATTTGGCTGGCAAGACATACAAGGCTTGCCATTTGAATATTTGAGAAGCCCTGTCGGAGGAAAAAAATGTTTTATAATTCCTCTAGCATGTCTTTAGAAGGCAGCACTGTGTTCCTGATCTCACCCTGTGATGCAGCAAAACAAAACAAGGTTTCTTCAGCTGTTGCACTGGGGATAGTACCTGCATCGTTGACTGCATTGCGCATCTCATAGCTGTTGATGGTTCCTGAATGATCCATGTCATAACGCTTGAAAATTTTCTGGAAAAAGAGAAAAATACATGTAAAATAGTAATAAAAACCTGTACTTCTCTTGAATGCACCCACTGAGTGGATATGGGTAGTGTGCCTCAGGCACTTGGAGGCTTTGCTACATGCCTTATATTGCCACTGCTGGGCGGTCTGGGTTGTTAGCACAGGTTTCCTCTCAGTCACAAAGTAAAATTATTTAGATCCAATCTCTGGGAAGGAAAAAAACTCTTCTCTAGAGACTCTCCTTGTTTGAGTTGAGTTTATCCCTCTTTATTACCCTAATTAAGCTGTTATTGAGGCCTGATTCTAGTTCCCATCATTCTCCTCCTTCATTTTGTATGCCTCTCTGCTACTCCCATGGGGGAAGGCTGTACATTAGAGATTCAGGCTATTTGCTTAGGCTGTGAAGTAGGATGAGGAGATACATTACTTTTCATTTTAGAAGCAAATTCACAATTATTTTTTAGCCTTTCTTTTTTATTGCAGTGTATGTGGAGAGTTCTGGTTTTCCCGTAGAGCATTTGCACTGCAGAAGCTATGAAGAAGAGCAATGAAGACACCAGCAATACCTGCCAACTTTTAATCTTGTCCCAGAGATGTCGAAATTCATCAAAGTTTATCTTCCCTGAGCCATCTGTCTGTGATGCAAACATTCAGGTAAAAACCCCACAAGATTTTTAAGATAAAATTAATCAAATCTAAAACTACTGGTGAAGGGATGAATGTGAAACTGGGTTGGGGCCCTGCTTGGCATCAAGAGTTGGCTGAGCTGTACATTAAAATACTTGTAAACATTTTGGTTATTGTGCATAGCATAGTGCTTCAGGATTCTGAAGTACTACTTGTACTTTGCATAGACACAGCCTTGCCTCTGGTTCTATTCTAAAAGTGCATGAGCAGGATGTTTTAGTGGGCTCTTCTGAAATACCTCCAAATGTGAAGCTCACCAATGCTTTTAAAGACAACTGATCTTTACTCTAGAGTGAAGTTCTTTCTGCCTTTCTTAAAATTACTTGAGAAGTAAGCAAAGTGTTGACTAAAGCTATTTTCAAAAATGTGTTTAGGCTCCAAGCATTCTGGCTCTGGGTTGTAGTTACGCTTTTGTTCTGGCTATTTTTGAATGCATTTACATTGTCTCAAAACTATGTTATTCAAACTGGAAAACTGAGGGTCGTTGTTGCAGAGGTAGCCTCGTGTGACATCTTGTAGTGTGTTTTATTGCACTTGTTCCAGACAAGTTCTGCATGTATTGCAAGCTGAACATACAGTAGAATATGTAATACATTATAAACTTAAAGAGATAAATACAATATGTTTGTTGGTAAGAACTATAGTTATGTGGAGTTTCTTTTAAAAATAATAATCAAAAAATCATACTTTAGTACATCAGCTGTCTGATACCTAATGAAGAGTGTCATACTGACTGATTTGTTCTGTAGCTTGCTTTTCTCTGCCAAGCATGCTAATGTTGAGATGACTGGAATTAAGATGTGCCAAACCAGGAATGCTTTGTTACCTGACTACAGACTACAATTTGCTGTTTTGTTTCCCTGGCTTACTAAATTGTGTGGGTGTGTGTGGTGGTGAGAAATAGTGGACTGGAGTGGTTTCAAGTACTCCCTTTTCACCAGGAAAGGATACATCCATTAAAGCAATCATGCTGCGGCAGGATTCCAATTCAAACCCTTCTGACCTTAGGTCCTTATCTGAAATAAATGGTCCCAAGTGAATACAAATCATGCAAATCATCAAGTGATTTTCCTCTCCAGTGAAACTCTAATCTAAATAAAAGCCAAACATTCTTTCATCCAGTAAGAAATGAGTGGTATAGAAATCTGAAAAGACTCTCAGTAATGTTATTGCCTGTGAATTAGATATTACTTTTCTTGACTTGTTATATACAATAAAAAACAATGGATAACTTTAACCAACATCCAGGTTACTAAGCAAGTCCAAGACCCTTAGTCCAAGTTACTAAGGGTCTGTGGGTTAAAGTTTGCTGAAGAGGGAGAAGGGTCTGCCTCTCCAGCAGAAATTTTTTTAAAGGGCATTTGCAGACTGTAAGAAATGCATTATTGTCCCATGTGGTACTTCCAATGAACATCTGCTCATTTCTAGGTTCTCAGTACTAACAACTGTAGAGATCATCTCTGTGAAACATTCAGCTTGCGATGTCCATGGAAATGTAACTAGGAAATTTCTGAGTTTGAAAACATCAATGATTTTTAGAGTGTAACTCAGGATGGGGAGCTGTGCTCTATCACAGATTTCTTTGTCCAGGGTTAGTAAAAACATGCTCAAACTCACGTTTTTTTACGACGTTATTGAGAACGTTCCTAAGTTCCTCAGCATTGATCTCCATGTCCTGATGGAAATGTGGTGAGAATATAATTGGTTACAAGGTTCTTTAGGAAACATAATTTTATGGATTGATATGCTAAAAGTATAAAGTCTTTGGTCACTTTGCAATAAGGCATATACATGTTTCAAACCAGAGGGCATTCTACTTCATGTAAATGCTCTTTCTTGAGGCTGCATTACAAGGTAGATCTGAAGTTACCATATAATGCTCATTAAGCTACAACTAGATGAATGACTGGTAATTTCAAGCCAATGTATAAGTCAAATAGCAAAATCAGAAAATTCCTGTATCCCATTTGCAGCCACTTGATTTATGCAGTTCTTTGATCTGTTTTTAACTTCCCTTGTTAAGGGCATTGCATTTCTAACTTGTTTATACTTGCTGTGCAAAACAGCATCTTGTAGGAGGGATAGAAGAAAAAGGCTGAGTTTAAATGACTCCCTCAGACACGGTGGGAATAGTTTATATGTACATATGAGGATAGCTGTATACTTAATGGGGTTTTTTAGTTGGTTTTGCTTATCTCAAAATCACAAGGAGAATTTGATGGGAGGAAATTCAAAGGAAATTTTAATATTCAGTGTTTTGAATCCATGGAGTAGTTGATTTAGGAGCTGTTGTGGCCAGGCTGCTTTGATGGCAGAGACAGGGATTGATTGCATACTCACATCCCCTGCAATCTGTCGGAAGATATTCCTGAACTGTTTTTGTTCTTCACTCTCCTCATGAGTTTTTGTTGAAGAGCGCTGAAAAGAGACAAGCAAAGACATCCTTAGCCCAGAGGGGAAGTGAAAGGGCCTGGATGGCTCACTTGCTCTTGTGTGAGGGATCATCACTCCAGAGTGAATCTGGAGTCCTTTGGAGGAATGGGTTGTCCTCCCATTCCTTTCCCCATATTTTTGTTAATTCTGTGCCTTAAAACTGCCAAGTACTTAACTTCATCCCATTGTTCTCTTTTCTGTTTGAAGGAGCCTAAATAATTACTTCCATTGGCAGTTATCTTCTAATTTTTTTTCCAAGACATTGCAGAAGAGAAGTTTGGGGAAGAAGGGGCTTATCAGAGAATCAAAGAATGGTTTTGGTTGGAAGAATACCAAGAACAAGATACCTTAACGAATATCTTGTTCAAGCCCCCTGCCATGGGCAGGGACACAATATCTGCCTCACAGCTGCCCTGTAGGCAGAGAACTCTTTATGATGTGGGGGTGCTCTTGCTGAAGATAAATAGCATAGGAGACAGGAAAACGAGGAGCATGAAGCTTTCTCAGCCACATGGAAAGTGAAACCCCGAACTCTGAAGCTGATACTGAAAAAGGAAATGAAAATTATTGGTAACAAAGTGAATCTATTGGCTTAGTTCTTGTTTTCCTTTGTCTAAGTGCAGAGGAAAGTTTAGATTGGTTCCCACTTCACCACCTGCGTGCTCTGTTAGTCATGCAGCAGAAGAACACCCTCCCTGTAAGCAGATGCTCCAGCCATCCCTCCAGATGCCAGAAGCCTGGGCATGGGATGTTGCTGTTAGGTATCTTGTGTCTCACCCACCTGCAGGCAGAAACTCTGAATTTGCTACTCTGTTTTCCTCCTCTCTGGTAGTGAGGGAAAGGAGGAGGGGTGCTGGAGCTCCTGGGTTTACCTGTTCTTTATCCTCTGGCCAACAGGGATTAGGATGGAGGTGTGTAGTGCCAGGAGCTTCTGCAGCCCCTCGGGCGCAGTTTGTGTGTGTGCCCTCTGTAAAGTGGTACCACCTCAGGGGACTGAGCAGGAGTGAATTGAATGTGGGAAAGGGATCTCTCACAGCTGGCATCCTTGTATGAGAGAGCAACCAGGAGATGTTTTCAAGCAACTAAATCCTGCTGCAGAGTTGTTAAATAACTGAAGGGACAGTCTCTGTGCTCATGCTCATTAGATTCACATAAACCAGATGCAAATAATGCTTAAGATTTGATGAGAAACTGTTTAGCATCTCAGGACACCTCTTTGCCTCACTCCTGTGCTCTCCCCAGCCACTTTTCTGTGCTAGCCAGACCAAGCTCTATTTCCCTGCCACTTGCTGCAGAAACCTTTTTCTCATCTGCTTGGTTTTTTTCACCATCTTTGCCAGCATTTTCATCTGTTCTCAGCTCCTTATTGCTGTTCGCTCTGTCAGAAACGAAGATGATAGGCTAGAAGAAGAAGAAGAGAGCAAAAGAGAAATGGAAATTACACAAGAAATAGTGGAAAGGAAGATATTTGGTTACAAGCATTCTGTGGGAAGTGCAGGCATGCACTTTAAAGCATGACAAGAGAAGCCATTTCTTAGAATGAAAGAAAAGAAAGTTTAAAAAAACAAAAGTGAAAAAATTCCTGCAGTTACTGCTCTTCTCATGCTAAAAAAGCTGCAAAAGTCTTTTTGCAAAATAGTGCAATTTCTGGGTTCTAGCTCTCCTTGTCAGAAAGACAGTAATTGAACGTGTTTGGTTTGTTGTTGTTTTTGTTTGGTATTTCTTTGTGTGGTTTTGTTTTGGTTTTGGTGTTTTAGTTGGGGGGTTTTTTTGTTATTTTTTGTGGGTTTTTTCTCCTGTTTTTAAGCAAAATAAGCCTCCCAGACTCTCACCACTTAAACTGATGAGCTTGCCCCTCTCTATGAAGGACAGTAACAGTGAAAACAATCCACAATGTGAATCTTACACAGAAAAGTAGTATTTGTGTAGGAGCTTGTTAGTTCTGTGAAGCATATGTTCTTTCTCTGTATTGATTCTTGAAGCACTCAGCTGTAAGCAGCCATGTGCAATTGTTCTGGTTTGGTGCATTTAAAACAAGGGAAATAAACTGCTACATGATGTGAATGTATTACTCTAGAGTATTAATTACAATCAGTCTGTTTGGGATTAAAATATCTGATTATATTTTCAAGGTCCAAAATGTGTTGTGTCGAATCAAAAATAGAATCCTGGACTTCAGTGAGCTGGACTTCAGGAAAAGGGAGTGGCTGCTGCACTAGGCAATGGAAAGCAAGTGTGTGGGCAGGTGCCTAGAGAAAAGCTGTCTTGCTCCTTTTCACTAGCAAGGAGTGTCAGGTTGCCTGTGAAGGGGTAGGAAGGAAGGGCAATTTGAGCAACCCAGAGGATTGAGCTGCTAAAGCTGAATAGTTTGTTACCCTTTTGCATCCCTTTGAGTGAGAGGGGTGCATGATGCTAATGCTATCTCATTAGAATAAAATGTAGGAAGACAAAATCTTGGCTGCATGCGAATGTCCTCGTATCCAATGCCCTTCATTAACTAGGTCAGTTTCCAGACACAGAGAAAATTATGATTCCAAGGAACTCTGCCCCTGCTCATGCATTGCACATGCTCTTTACCTTTCTGGTGCTTAGCGCATTGCACGGGTACCTACCTTGTCCTTTGTCTTCTGTGTGAAGAGACAAAATTAAAAAGTGTTTATCAGATTATGCAGAGCTGATGGCAAACTTTTATGTTTTTATTTTTCCCTTTCTCATGTTTATTTTTCCAGTTCCTATACTCATACAAATTTTCCCATTTCCTATAGTTAAATAGCTTTCAAATTACTTAAAATAAGGGAACATGCACCCACCAAGAAATGGCATACTGAAAGACACATGTTGCAGAAACCATAGCAAAACTGTGTCTCATCTCATCTGGGGCTTTGTCTGCTTGAATAAAATCTCTTAGCTCTGAGTATTCCTTTTCTTTTTCCCAAGCTGCCAGTGCAGTGGAGATTGAACTTCTATGTCCATAGATCAATGATATCTGAAGTGACCACTTAATTCCCCCATGTCTGGACAGTTATTTTTTAGTATGACAGCAAACAAAAGGGGAAAATTTCTGAGCAAGGTTTGATGGAGCTCAATTCTGTGCAACAGGATTCCCTCTGATTTTTTTCAAGACTAACTGTACTGTTAGCTCTAATATATTCCTACAAAGATGTGTAAAACTCCAGGTGAGGAGTTAGAACTTGTCATGGATGCTATTTGGAATCAGAGTGCTATTAGGATCCCTTTTCAGAAAGGAGATACTTCAAAATAAGGCACTTTTTTCGTTATTAGATGAGATGCCAATTTCACAAAGGAAATATTTCAGGGCAGAGAGCTAGGCCTCCCTTGGTAAATGGATAATTTCCATTGATGGAGGCAAAGACAATGCTTAGCATCCAGCTTCTTTATGCCAGGACCAGATTTCAAATCTGCAAAAGCATTTTGGTCTGAATCAAGTTCAGAAAGTAGCGTATATAAAACAAGTGTCAACAGGAGTATCTTGATGAGAAAAAAGATGAGAATTTGTGATAAAGATGCTGTCACATAGCTGCAAATGGTTTCTTGCTGTAGGTTTCCCCAGGTATCATGTTCCTCTTCTCCCTACCCCTATACACAAAAGAGGACAGGACAGTACTTACCAATGGATGCTCTGCCTCAATCATATTTTCAACCTCCCTAAGTAGAAAGCAGAAAATAAATTAATAAATCAGGAAAGTGATTATTCCCAAGGTTTCTTGTTTCTTTAGGTGGTTTTTAAGCAGCTGCTTGAACTTTCTAAGCTGCCAGTGGTGTGGGCTGGCTTCCAGCATTACAGCTGCAGGGTCTAGGTGTATCTTTTTCCCAGTTTGAGCTGAACATCCTAAGTACTATTCCCACGATGGCTGCTGCCTAGTTTACTCCTGTAAAGAGCCTTGATAATGGTGAACTGGAAGTAAAACAGAAGTTCTTTGGCCTTAGTAAATGGCTAATGGTTTGTTTGCAATGGATATCCTGCAAGCAGTGAGCTTCTCCAAAGACAATCTGAAGCAGGTTCTTGTTAGTCTATAAAGTAAGCTTGCAGCCTGGAGTTTCTAATGAGGTTAAGAAAATAAAAGGCAGGGTGTAGCAAACTGGTGACATGACTTTAGCAGACTAGTAAGGTCACTCCACCTATATGGCCAGATAAATGGCTCTACAACTTACTCTGAAAGACTTCTTTTCTCTGAGAAGACCCTGAGGATGAATTCTCCCTCCTGGTGGGGGTCGTATGTTGATGGGATGATGACGTACTCGCTGGGAGGTAACCGGAAGCGCTCAGAGATTTCTCGCATGTTTATGTAGGTCTTACTTCTAGCTTTGGAAGCATTGTAGAGGAAAAAATCCTTCTGCAAGTGGTGCTTAGTACCATGCATCTGCAGAACAAATGAGTCAGTTTGTCTTCAAGGAAGTCTTTCCCATTGCCCCTGTGGGTTGCCATGCAGGCAGTGCACAGCTGGGACAGAAAACACAGGAAGCAGCAGCTCAGCAAGCAGGGAGCTGGGGAGGGGTGGTAGACAGTGGCAGATACAGAGTCTGTCACCCTTAAGTTGCTGCTGAGTCTAGTTGGCTTCTGAGGGCAGCTCCAGGGCCCTGCAGATTGTGTGGTTCCCTTCTGCTGTGTAGGCACTTTGATCTGACTCTTGCTAGATGCTGGGTTGTGTGTAACCAGAGCTCAGCTACTTTCCTTGGAGGGTGATATGGCAGGGATTGATATGAGCAGATGGTGTAACTCCTACCTGAAGAGTGGTAAAGTGAAGGTGTTTTCAGTGAAAATATGTCCTTTTCTGGAGAAAACATGAGTTCTGTATCTGCTAAACAAATGTGACAATCAAATATTGTAGTATTAAGCCAAGAATTGTGGGCTAATGTTGCATGAAGGCCTTGCTGCCTTTGTAAAAGCATGGCTCAGGCCTGTTACTTTGGCTAAGTAGAAAAGGACTGCAGGAAAGAGACACAGCTGAATAAGGGGTAGAAAAACATGCTGCATGACCATAGCAGGTTCACATTGTGGTGTATGGTGGTTGGTTGAATTATGTTTGTTGTGCTTTAAAACTATGTGAACAGATAACTGGCTAACTGCTTAAAAAGGTGAGGGTTTTGCTATAAAGGGCCCTACTTTGCACCTGCATGGGGAATCTGCGTTGCTCATTATCGCAACAGGCTAAGAACACTTGCAGGCTGTTTCTTGCAGAAATAACCATCTGTAAGACAGCATTCAGACTGTCATCCTCATGTTTTCCAGGTAACAGCCTTCGGGTGAGCTTGTTAGCAAAACTTGTGATGCCAATGATTCAGCTACTGCCAGGCTCAGAAAAAATGTAATCTGTGTGCTTTCAATAAGCTTTTTTCAATGTCTGAAAATATAATTAATTTTCTAAACAAATTTTAAGACAAATTCTAAACAAATTCTAAGAGAAAACTGTGACTGCAGAATGTAGGACATTTCCATTATTTTTAGGAGGAAATGGAAGTGGCTTAGGGTGGTTCTGCATGGATTGCAGAGGCAAAGCCCTCACAGATGCTGCTTCCTGGGTCTCTGGCCAACTGTGCAAGTGATGGCCAGGTCACCACAGACGAGAATTAAGCACTGAGGAAAAGGCGTAAGTGAAAATGGAGTGCGAGTGAGAAGGAACTAAAAATTACTCACGAAATGTTACTAATAAACAATCAAAGCAAAAAGGTTAGCAGTTCTACTGCTGTTACATCCCTGCAAACAAACTTGACTGGATGGTCTCCTGCTGACTTACTGACAGGCACTACAGTAACACTAGCTGTGGGTATACACCAAGATGTCAGTCTGGCTCCGTTCTGCGCATACCTCTTTGGGCACCTTAGGGAGAAATACAGAGAAGAAACAGTCAGAGCTGCTAGGGGAGTCCACATGTTTATAGGTCGTACAGAAGGGCGTTCACCTAGAGTTCTGGGGACACAGTAATTAAAATGCTCCTAGGCATATAAGCACTTTTCCTTTTTCGGTTTCTTGGCATCTGCATGAAATCAGCTAAAATCTGAACCAAATATGTTTGTGCAAGAGACTGAGTAAATGGATTTTTTCATCAAGGCAATAATAGGGACAAAAGTTAATTGTTATGTAGGAGTCTTGGATGTCTGTTTCCTTTTTCACACTCTTTTGCCAATGAAATGCTTAGTTTCAGAAAGGACAAAAGGGAGGTTGAAGCATATATGGGAAAGAATATGTTAAAATCTGGCATTAGGTCACTATAAAAGCCTAAAAAGTGTCTTTCTTAATAAATGGATAAATCATGATGTTACTGTGGTACAAGCAGTTAGAAAGACTTGAATTTCCTTCCTCTCTTTCAGATTTTCCCTGACTTCCTTGCAAAGCAAAAATTGCAATTGATGTAATCAGCCTGAATGGTTCAGTGACTCTAGGTAAATGCATACTGTCAGGATTTGTGACCATGGTGCAAAGAGAAAAATCTAGAGCTGTTACCTCATAGATGGCAAAGCCGATGGTATAGAGGTTGGCTCCCAGCTTGCGCTCCTTCCTCCTGTTTTTCTGCATCAGTGCAACAAGGAAGCTGCAGATTACCTCTTCATCCTCAGGATCATCATCTTCCTCCAGGAGCTTCAAGCGATACTGGGGATTGGTCCAAAATGTATCTGTGAATCCCACCAGCAACCCAAAGAAAACATGTAAACCTTCAGTCTTCTAGTGATGCTCATGATCAAAGACAACTTTTAAGTTCCTTGCCTACAGCTCCTGAGGGAAAGGCTAAAATTTGGCCAAGACATACATGGGTTTTTTTACATGTTATGGCTGTTACTTAGTTCTAACAACTGCATAGCAAATGAGGATATATGAAGAACTGTCATCTGATAAACATCCAACGTTCCTAAACCTGTCACTACTCCACTAATGTGAATTTCCCAAGTGAAATCTGTTAGGGTGAAATTTATCCCTTTTGCATGGGGTACTGTGAAGTATTTGGACAATGATTTATCTTGGCCAGGGCTGCCTTTTGGGCTTATGATGTTCTGTTGCAACATAGTGACAGAAGATTTCCATCTACCAATTGCATGCCTTGTCCACTGAGGAAGCAAAGCTTTTCCTATGGCTGAGCACTAATCAGGCTGTGGTGTGACAGCCTTTAGGATCTAATCTAGTCCCCATCAAAGAGGCCGTATCTCTCAGGACCCTTTGCTCACCTGGAAAATTGCGGCAACCTCCAGCTGAGCAGCCTCTCACCCAGCGCCCTTCGTTGACTGACACGGTCCAGGTCTGAAATTTATCCACTTCCAGAGTATCAGGTGTGAGGTTACAGATCTCAAGCTTTGTGAAGTGCCTCATGAAATCTTGAAATGACATCCTGGAGGAATTGAGGGGAAATTGAACCCAAATGGATTTACATGGTCAGCAGTTGTCTGAAAGACCCTGGGGAGGTGGAGGACGGTGACTAACAGCACTGTCAGTACTGGCACAAGTTTGCAGTGGGAGTGCCATGTTTTCCAAATGGTTTTGGTCTGCTGGTTGGTCAATTACCACAGGTACATCTCCAAACTCAGGCAAATTGAGCTGAAAGGATGGTATATAGGAAGAGTGATGGAGAGCTAGTGGAAATATAGCATAATTGAAAAGACTGTGCTGGTGGCACTGAATAATCCCTGGCGGGAGAATGAGAGGATCACAGAGCAGGGCTTATTTGGAACATGAAGGGGAGCAGAGATCACTGCAATGGTTTTAGCAGACTTGTAGTAGTGCAATGTCACTCATTTTTGTTATAGTTGCATATTTCCTAGAGAAGCACAGGTTTTTGACAGATGTTCTCACCAGAACTCCCCATCCTCCACGACCTTGTGCTGCAGGCGGATTTTCTCTTCTTCGTTAACAGAGTTCCATTCTTCTGACCTTCAAAGGAGTAAACAAGTTAGCTTAGGATTTACAACAGAGTTTTTATTAAAGTTTCTACAATTTAGCCTCAGAGTGAAAAATCAAGAATCATCTTGCTACCTCCACATGTTTTTCCTTTGTAAGCCTTGCAATTATTTGCTTTCAGTGCTACCCTCTTCTCCACATGCCCAAATGAAAAAAAGCAATTTTGCTACTTCTCTTTGCTTTGCCTTTAGGATTTTTCTTAGCAGCTCTCTAACATCTGCTAAACTGTGTTAATTTTACTTATCTTGACGAAAAAGGTGTTTGCAGACTAATGTTGCTAGAGTAGCTATTGAGATTCGTTTTAGGAAAACACTCACATCTTGCTTCATTTGATTCTTTCATAACTTAAAAGATTTTTCTGCTGTCACATCTTATTTTGAAAATGGACATTGCTGAATTTGATAGTAAAACCAGATTTAATGTGTCATTAGACTGGGCTGTCTTCATTTCCATTTATTAAAATCCTTTAGCTTCAGCTAAACACTCAATCTACTTCAAAAAGACAACAAAGAAGATTCAGATACCTCATCACTGAATATTAGGGTGATGCCTAGGCTGCATGAATGCAAATGAAGCTACAGGTTCTTTTTCAAATCACATGAAGCTCTGCTTTACTCACTTGTCACTCCAGGCTCCATTCCATTCCACCTGGCCCCAGGGGTTTCTCAGCCTTACCAGACGTATTTTCTCCCCTTTAAATACTGTCTAATTGAAAAAAAAATGCAACAAGAATAGACTGAGAGTAGGTTCAAAAGGAAATGTTCTGCCTATCATCGGCTCCTTCAGTGATGATGCTTTTCTGGGCCATTCCCCAGCCTGATCTGCTTGGGGTGACTGTGGGAAGGCTGTAAGACCAGGAGGCAGCTGCCTGTGGACACCTTTGCCCAAGTGGGCTTTTTCCCAGAAAGTCCAAATTTGGATAGGTTTCTTTGTCCACAAGGTTTTTACTTAGTTGAATATAATTTTGTTTCCTTATCTCATCATTTGTTTGGCTTTTGGCGGCTCTCACGGCTTTGCTGCCGTGCGCGGTGCGGGGCCGGTGCCGGGCCGGCAGCTGCGCGCAGCTGGCGGGGAGCGCTGCACGTACCTCTTCCACGGCCGTCACGGAGTAGGCATGGCCTCTGACGAGCCCGCAGGACATCCGTGTCTCGTACTGCATCGGCACTATGGTCTGTCAGACAGAGGGAAACACCCGCGGCACTCAGCAGAGCTCAGCTCCCTGCTCCAGGGCAGGTGCTGCCACCCAGGGTTTCCCGGGGAGGGCAACACCGTGCAGGTGGCAGGGCATTTTGCCTTGTTCTCCTCTTTGTGTTCACCAAGGTGGTCAAGCTAAGTGTCCATAGAATTCATGGACACAAATTCATGGTAAGAAAGGAGTGAAGTGTGAACTAAAAATGGAAAAAGTTAATAATACCAACTGGAAAGGACATTTTCTGGTGTATTTTTCCCTTTTTTGTAGGCTATTGCTTTTTGCACTTGGAACATGGCAGGATATAGCATGCTTAATCGAAGTAATTAGCTTTTCGTATTAGACTGTTCAGCCTTTTCTAGGATAGTATGTTCTTGTGTAGCTCAGTAAAGTTATTACACATGAACTGGTAAAACATTAGAGCAAATCAACACCTAGAATATTTTCATCTTTCTGCATGGCTGCTATCTTACCACAATGACATATAAACACCCTATTTAACACACTTTTCCTATAACTGGCACTATTTTATTGCATCTAACATTCAGGAAGGGCATAGCAATGTGTTGCTCAGGTGTAAATACATTTGTTGTCTCAGTTATCAGCTTTTAGTGTGTCTGATGGATTTTTCCTTGCAAATTTTGAAATGCTGTTTATCTGTGAGATCAGGAATTGTGAGCAAGAAGGCAGATGCACACAACCTGCTGTACTTATAGGAGATATCTCCAGTGTTGGTGAGAGGGGCAGATCCTGCCACATCCACATGGACCATGACCAAAACTTTCCCTCCTCCTTTGTGTCTGTTGCTGAGAGATGCCTGCAAGGCCCTGTCAGTAACTCTGCCATTCCTTCTTGACACATCTGATATGTCAGGGCATGATAGAGGCAGGGCTGGACCCTGAGGGAGAATTATTAAGGTCACTTTAATATGTTCTCAGCTTGCACAGGAACGATCTCATCCAAATATTTCCTGGCTGTTGCAATTATTTTCCATTATTTCACTTCAGCACCTATTTGGTTTCTTTTCCCTTGATTCTGTTTTCATACTATAACCTCACACCTATTTCCTTTTTTCTTCATTTCTTCTCATGTTGTTGCCATCATTACTTGTCAGTCCTCCTTTCTCTTCTTTCTGATTAAGAACATTAACTTCTGGTGCCCAGGATGACTTCTCAAAGTGCAGGTTTTTCAAGTGTTTCATCTGCCTCTTTCCATCAAGATTAATGATTTTTTTCCTGGTGATAGTTCAGGAATATGCAATAACCAGAAGCACAACAGCTGCTGGGGCAGCAACTACAGAAAGAGTTTTGCAATCTTCTTTTAGTAGACAGTCACTGGGGAGGAAATTCTCCCCCCTGACTTGGGTGGTTTGGGCAGCTATGCTTGCAAAACAAGATAGTCATACTGGGCTTTCCCAAAGAGTTACTCCATTTCAGTCTTTTAGGAGGAACTAAATATGGATGTCAGAAGAGGAAAAATCAGCTATTTCAGCTGCAAACACAGAAGAAAGTTTGCACAACCAAAAGATTCAAGTGATGTAATTATGGAGGACTTTTCTTTGGGTTTTCTGTTGTTGTTTCCNGGCAAGGTGTGACAGCTGCCTGACCCAGAAAAGGAGGAGGCAAAATGTCTCTCTACAGATTTGAAAGCTTTTAAGTTGTCCAGTATGAGATTTTTTTTTCTTAGAGAGTTTTAACATCCCTCTCTTTATTTTGCTAGACACATAGTTGGATATGCTGGACTTTGTATTTCCTCACACATATAAACACTCAACATGTTTTTTTCTTTTCCTCGTTCGGCATTTGAAATGAGGACTTTAATGGCAGTAATCAAAAAGGAGCATCCCTAGAGCAGACTCTCCTCCATTTATGGGTAGAGCACTCTGTCTTAAAATAAGAGCTTTCACCAAATAAGAGCTCTTCACCAAGAGCTTTTTTGCCTGGAGTGAGAACTGTGCAGAGCTTACTTTTTCTTTCTTTGACATTCCATGCACACTAAGGATCTTGTTCTATTCCAGTATTTTAACTTTTTTATTCTCTCCACCCTTTTCAAGCAAGAGACTTGATAAAATCCACTAAAAAAATTTCTTGTCTGCAAATTATAAGCCTGGGTCACATCACAAGCCAACAGCCCTTTAAAGCCTCAGTATCAGCAAACCCCTCTAGTATCAGTCCCTGTGTTTGAAAGCACTGAAGTCTTTTAACACGTCAAACAGCATCCATAAGAACATTTCTTTGGTGTTGTTCTGTGAAGCCAAATAAGAATTTAAAAAGCACTCTGAAGTCAACTGCTTAGGAGACATACCCAGGCTGGCCTCTCATCCATCCCCTGGTAGTCTACAGTGGGCTGAGTCATCTGTGCGTTTTCTTGATTCTTCACCATGCGAGCAATCAGTTCCCCAATGTCGCTCCGAGGAGCTGATCCATAGGAAAAGCCTAGGTCGTCCTGGCACAGAGAATGGGAGAAAAGTATCATGCAGGAAGATGAGTGGTGGAAGATAGCCTAGATTACTTCTCTTTTCCCTCATTATGTCCATACTTATCTACAGTGGTCAATAGCACTGTTTGTCTCCCACCTTTACTGCAATATCGTACTCTGTATTTTTTAACTTTTAAATTTATCACAATAAGTGAAGACAATCTGAGGCCATGTTGACAATAAAATGTTGATTTGCACACTTAACATCTTTGACATGAAGATTTGTGTCTTAACAGAGTTGCAGCATCCCCATACTAACCTCATTTCACTGGGTGAGGGTCTTGAGGGGGAGGGGGTGTTGGCTTTGCTGCTTGCACCCGTTCTTTCCACCTCCATGGCCTGCTTCTGTTTATTTCCCTTTTGGCACTCACTATTTGCTAATGCATGGTCTCTAGTGGGGATTGCTCCATCTCCTAGAAATTGATGTTTTCTAGGTGGCCTAAACCAAGCAATCCCAAAGGTGGTATATATTTGGTTACAAATTGAGAGGTCCCTCTCCTCTGTCATTTCTTATCTGCAAAGTTCACATGGACTCACATCAATGGAACTGGCCATGAGGGATCCTCTGTCAATGGCATGTTTCATGATTTTATAGGTGTCTTTAGGGGCATCCTTTATCTCGTAGAACTCTGTGACTCCTCCGGTGAAGTCCTCCATGGCTTCAGTGGTGTTGCCTCCCTTCAAAGCTTCGTATGACCCATGGAGTCTTGAAAAGAGAAAATATGATTCTTTTACACAAATAAAGATACCTACCTATATATTTCTATCCATCTTGTGTGTGTATAACTACAGCTATGTGTAAACCCACATACTAAAAATGCCCACAAACCACCTGTCTGGTAACTCGCAAGTTAAAAGTTCTAAAACATGCACACATAGGAAAAAAAGAAAGATATGCTGAAAACCAAATGTAGATTTCTGAATGAGTAGCAAAGCTTCCTAGAAAATATGCTTTAACCCAACCCCAACTCCGAGGCATGAGAAAATGGGTGTATTCAGGTATGTTCTCTGTGTGCTCGAATACGCTGTATGCGGTGGTTTGAGCACCGCCCCAGGCAGAGCCGTGCGGGAAGCCCAGCACAGCGCCACAGTTTGCTTTACTTTGCGTAGGCCTTTTCCAGGAGGGCGCTCCAGAACTCGTTGCGCTGGGAGGACTTGGTAAAGACCAGCTGGTTGTTGTAGGTGGGTAAGCAGTCATCGATGACGACGTCCACCCAGTCTCCATAGCGCCAGAACTGCACAAAGGCAAACAGGAAAAAACAAACTGGATTGACTTGACAGGGAGGGGAATCCTGGCTCGAAAGTCTGGCTGAGAGAGGAGAAACATGGAAATTAACTGCTTTGTAATGTGGCCAAAACTGATGGTTCCTGTCAGGGAGGCAGCTGTACTGAATTCTCCTGGGCAAAGAGGTCCCCTACGAGAACCAAAGGAAATGTGGAAAGCAGTCAATCTTTTCTGAGTAAGAAGTTCTTCGATAGCTTGTATTGACAGATAGCTATTTGTGGGCCTAAGAATAGCTGGTCTTGCCAAGTGCTGGCATGTCTGTGCTGGCTGTAGTGCTGCATCTGAGCAGTGAGGCAGGACCAGGCACCTGTTGTTACTCCTTACACCCAGGACACAGCAATCTGCAAATGCCTCCTTGGTGTGTTAATGCTCCCTAATTGTTTTTATTGGCTGGCCTTTCTGTGACTGCCCTGATGGAAGAGTTTGGGGTGAGGCAATTCAATCCCTTTTCCTCCCTGCTGTCACTGAAGCTTCCAAAGGGTGGAGAAAGAGGGAAGAGTGTGCCAAGATCTGAGCCTTGGGTAAATACATATCCTTACCACTAGACGGAGCGACTCACCTGGAAGTGAAAAATGCCAGCATAGTTTTGTATAAAGGACTGGTCATGAGGTATGACTCTACAGAGTAGTTTTTTATTCAGGGTCAGGCAAGCGATGGCAGCCAGAAACCAGCAGTTACCTGTAAATGAGCAGAAGCAGCAGACAAAATGAAGGGAGAGAGCAACTAGAATCAAAGGGAAAACCTGAGATACTGCAAAATGATGTGTTAATTCTCAGTACAGCATGATTCTCCATGTGTTCAGCAGAACTTTAGTACTTTGTTTATTCTCTAGAAATGCTCATGGAAATTGTTCATGACTGGATACACACATGCTAAACAGATGATATTCCCTGTACTTTAGAAAAACCTAAAATCTGATAAGCACTGTTACCTGCATTAAGAATTCCCTCTGTCATGTGAATCTTTCACTAAAAGTTCTTGCCTAGATTGCTACTAAGCAGATGTCAACAATTTGCTACAGAGTGAAGGAATTGGTAGATGTGTAGTGATACACTGAGACAGAGGATTTCAGATATCACCTTGGAAGCAAAAGAAACTTAAGTGAGAACTAAATTATGATGCAGACTTTAAAAACTGCAGAGTTGAAGCTGGAATTTCATACCTAATTCTCCTTGGCAGATATCTGTTCTGTTGGCTCCACCAATAATAAACCGTGGATTCTCACAGATTTCCTGCAAAACACAAACAAAGGGATGAGCAGGAAAAGCATGCATTATGATGCCTGGTTAGCATAGAAGTAAAGGCACTTTTAAAACATTTTCCCATAGGAGAGCTTGTGGTATCAAAACCTCTCGCACAGTTTTCATCTGCAGAGTTTCACTATGAAAATGTTTTGGAATCTGGATGTTCCAGACTTCAGTCAGGGCTTTCCCCATGTATCTACAGAGTCTAATAGCAAGCCTGGGAGGCTCTCTCAGTACTGTAATGTGAAAACACATTGAAATGAGAAAAATTGAGAAAAATATTTTTTCTGCACAGTAATGAAAAAAACAAAACATTGGAGGAGACAAGAGAGCAAGTAAGTGAAAAAAACATCAGGGAACCAGATTAAATTATTTTTAAATGATGGGTATAACCTGTCCTACAGGGTAAAAAATGTCCCTGCTTTAGCCCATCTCTCATACTCAACACAACTTTTGGACCTATTTCTTATGAGGATAAGGAAAGAAAGTTATTGCAACCTGAGGAGCACTGTCCTGAGCAGCTGCCAATTGGGAAGAAGACAAAGTATAGTCCAAGAGCCCAATCTGCTGAAAGATGTTGGTACTAGAGTGGGAAGGAGAAAGAACAAACAATTGACAATTTCTAGTGTGGCAGCACACACAGGGAGCTGATGCTACCTCTGCAATCAAAAACTGTTTACCCATATCATCAGGGTAGCCCTGGACTTTCCCAGACTCATGTTTAAGGTCTAGTAGTTTTCACTCAAACCCACTTTTTTGGTCCTTCACAGTTATCAGAAGAGAAGTAATCTTTGATGTAAGTATTTGGATTAGTCATATAGTCAGACAGACAGAACAACTTCCGCCACCCTCCCCACCACCAACCCCTGCAGGCACTTTATTTTCCTTGAGGGAAAGAATGTAGGGATTTTCCTGTTGTTTTGGGCCTTGGTCAGCTGTTGGGGTCCAGTTCTGTCAAAGCAGATGTTTGAGATACCTTCATGCTTCTCTCCACTCACTTTGTTGAAAATATTCTTCCTCACATTGCTGTGGTCCTCTGCTGAAAATTAGTCTGACATGCCAAGTTTTTGGTTTGTCTTTTTTCCAACTCTATTATGTATTTTGGCTTGATCTTGCTCTATTATAACTAACTTTGAAATCCAGCAGGCTGTATTTTAGTTGAATATGGTCAGGTGCCACCTAGATGTTTCCAAATATTAAATGTACAGTGATGTGTTATTCAGAGCCATTTGTTGCATCTTGGGGTCATTTGCTTTGTAGGATGGTTGGTAAAGGAATGCAAAGGAGAGAATCATGCAATTGGTATATGTCCTGGTTTAGCTATGACGGAAATGCTTTTCTTTAATTTCTTTATGGGAGCCAGGTGTGTATAGTACACTGTGGATACGATTTTAATTTGTATTTCTCCAGTTCAGCTGTACTAGTTGTGCTGAGTACAGCTCAAGTTGCAGAGAAAGGTATCAAGGTCTTCCAAGGCTGAAGTATTCAGTCAGCAGAGTGAGACGACCTGGTGTCCAAGATGAAGGTGGCAGGACTGTCCTTCCAGTCTTCCAGGCTGAGCAAGGGATTGCTCTTCATCTCTTATGTCAAGTTATCACAGAAAATCCCAATAGGCTGCACTTCATTGAGGCAATGATTCCTCTTTTAAAAGAGCCTACTCTGATCTGAGTGCCTCAGACTGTCTTGGTACTATCCAAGGGACCTTTGTGTTGCAGTGGGTTGATCCAGTTCAGACTGTAATTTCATTACAAAGGGTCAGTTACAGCAAGGCAAACAAAGAATCCCAGGAAAACCTATTAGTGGTGCATGCTGCTTTCTGGGAAGAGATTACTTATGAGTCAGTTGGAAGGGAGCACTGGAAAATGCAAAGGCAGCATGCAACTAAAAATGGCATTTGACCTTTGTTATATTTTCATTAGCTTTTCTTCTGCATCAGAAAGAAATCCTCCAGTCAGCTTATACTGCTGCAGCAAAAGGCATTCATTCCTTTAAAAATGGCCCTCAATAAACTATGGTCTTCTAAGTAAATTCCCTAAATGTATCCCATCAAATAGAAGAAGGATCCTCTTTAGCCTGCCTAAGACAGTTTGTAGTCTCATTTGACTCTTGATCATCTCTTGTTGACTAGACCATAATTTAAATGGCTGTGCTGCACACCTCAAGGCAGAGCTCAATGTTGTCAGACACCAAGCTGGTTTTAGAGCTTCTGAGTTGGATTATTTTCACCTGAAAGTCCTGCCTTGGTGGCACTAAGTGCCATCTTTGCTTTGTGGTATGACCTGCACAGGTCCACATTTTGTGATGACTAAATTCAAACAGCTTCATGTGTGTGCTGTAGATAAACTGACTGATTAATTTTCATTCTAAGCAAAATCCAATAGTTTGTTGACTTGATTTTATTTGTACTCATTACGAAAAGAAAGTTCCTCCTAGTGATTTTCTGACTATGGAGAGGATCACCACAGGGACGTCCTTGAATCTGATGGTTAATGCTGTGGCTTGGCTATGAGCAAGGAGAATGACAATGGTGCCTTTGAAAGCACAGTGTCACAGCAGAGCCTTCCTATCAGTACCCTGGTGTCAATAGATCCAAACAGGACTGCAGCAGGACCTCTCAATACTCTGTTATGTTACAACACAGGCTTTTTCTCAGCCCTCCAAGATCAGTGGCTCATCCCTGCTGTCAGCTGTGAGAAGTTCCCACAGGCAGCACAGATGAGAGAGACACAGCCAGTCAATGAGCTGGATATAACCTGGTGCAGGTGTGAACAGCTCTTTGGGCTTCTCTTCACTGCTGTGGGTGAGCGAATAATTTAGTATTTTGCAATAACTGAGGGGGATTTTATTTTCCCTCTGCATTCCCAAACCATGCTCATGAACACTGAACAGAAACACAGAAGGGATGGATTCTGCAGTCTTTACTCAGGGAAACTTTCAGTGCTCTCATTTGGCTTTTGTCTGAATTGAGTGTTAGGAGGTCTTCTCTGTGCATTCATGTCGTGGCATGGCAGTCACTAGCCGGGTAGAATTACAAAGGCCTTTTTGCTGCCCCTGTGCCAGGGCTGCCAGCTGCCCTGCTCGGCACCTGTCCTTCTGTGGGGAAGGGACAAGGCCAGTCCTCATGCCTTCGCTGCCCTCGCAGCAGCAGAGGACAATCATTCTGGGAGGTGGCGGAGGAGGACCTGACCTCTGCTGGAGGGGTTTCAATACAAATTGATGAGGTGACATGACTAAGGTGACTCAGGAAGCCAGAGACAGTCAGGAACAGGTTGCCTGTTCCCAGCCCTCTGTTTTAAGTGGGATCAGAGAGCACGTTGATCACTTGTTTATTTGTGTCTGTGGTATGTAGCTGTGTCTGGAGGTATGTAGCACCCAAAATGCCACAGGGAAAGGATCTAGACTGGTCAGCATTAGGATATTCTCTGGGGACTTCTGAATTGTCTGATATTTTGTTTCATTTTAGAATACATTATCAAGTTTTATTCAACTACTGACCTGAATTTCAAAGTTATTAAAATTACCACTTTATAAGAGTATATTTTATAAGTTAATTTCTTTATTTGGGGAAAAAAAAGCTATTGCATTTTAACAAGAACAGAAGTTGTCCATACCTTTACAAAACAAAGCCTGTGAAATTGCGTATATGTGGTGCTTCAATGACTGCTTGAACCTCTTAGCAAAATACTATTTAGCCCAATATTACTACTTCATATTCATTTGAATTCATAAAGTCTTGGCTTGCATCAAAAAAACCCAGATAGCTTTGATTTTGAAGTTTACATTGTATTTTAAGACTTACATGGTCCCCAGCTTGCGGCAGCTACGTGAATAATAAGTACGGAGCTTCCATATTCATGAGTGACTTAAATGTCTTTAGGACTAAGACCCTCGTCTGAACCTTTCCAATAACAAAGGCTTGATCTGTGCCTGCACAGTTGTATAAGCAAAGTTTGAGGTTACATTGTGCATTTCTTTTATTTTGCTGCTTTCTAATATGACACTTGCAGTTTGTCTGCTGGAGGGCGCTGGCACTCATGCCCTGTACTGCTGTATTGCTTCCCTCTGCAGAAATAGGGGAAATCCCATCCCTTTACATGACTGGGTTGGGGCTGTATTTATCTCATTCACATACTTTTCCAGAGGCTGATGCAGCTGTGGTGCTAATGAAGGAATGGCAGGGCACAAATGCACAGGGCACAGCAGATGGGGAACTCATTCTGGTCCCTCCGCATTGCTCATGCTGTTGTGACAGCAGCACGTGGCCTTCCTCCATGTCTGTAGGAGCCACCCACAAGAGCTCCTGGTCTTTTGCGATTCAGTTACACTCCTGTGGTCAGTTTTATCTATCACCATTGGCTTTGCCACTGAAGCACTGCTTTGGGTGCAGGGGAGGTATGGCAAATATGAAAGAGGTGGCCAAAAATGGCCAGAGAGAAGGAGCTCTGGAGGCTCCTCAGAACAACATCCCCACTGTCAGACCGGGGATGGCAGGGGCCAAGGCAGGGTCCCAGAGGCTTCCTTGCTGCGGGGGAGTAGCTGCCCAGCAGATATGACAGGGAAAGAGTGTAACTCCTCCTGCAGTAGGAGGGGAAATCAACTGGGAATTGAGGTATTAGTCCTCTGCCAGTGAGAGAGATGGGGAAAAAAAAGATGAAAAAGAAGAGGAAGGCTGGCTGGGGAATACCCACAAGGTAGGAAAATGAATGGGATTAGTAGCAAAGAGTGGCTTTTCACAGTGATTAGAATACCCACATTCATGGTAAGTGGGATAAGCCATGCAGGGAACAACTGACTAAAAAAACATTTCAGACCATAACCTGTCCTTTTATCTTCACACATGAGCAAAATGGCAAAATACTAAAATAAAGGTTTGAGTGAAAAAAATTAAGCCTTAGGAAATCCAGTAACTTGTTGCAGAATGAGGAGAGTTTTTCTTTGGTACTTTCAGACAAGAAAATCCCAGGCAAACCATGCAAGAAGAAAATTAAATTCCCCATGTTTCTTTCTATATATTTCATTCCACCTCTTTTGTTGTTGTTGTTGTTTCATTTTGCTTTACTGTATTTTAGTCATTATATACACATTGTCTAAGCTTTCATAGCCCTAGCTGGTTATCTCCCAGGAGAGCTCTAAGGAAATATATTCCCAGTTTATTCTGCCTGCCTCTCCAACACACACGTTCTGCAAAAATATAATCTCAGGGTAGATATTTCAATTTACCGAAAAAGGCACTCAGCAAACATGTTACTTACACGTGGTCTTTTCCATTCGAACTTGACAGGACTTTTCTGGCTGTAGAAAAGGGAGGACTCATTTGGTGGGAAATCAGGATCTTCATAGAGAATGTTTTTCTCCAGGCACTTCTTGTGAAGCTCTTCATAGGTCTTCTCCTTTACACTGATAATGGGCTGATTGCGACTTATAATGGCAGAATAAATCCCCCCTGTGCCCCCTCCTGCCCCCTCCGTAGTGCCAACGGTGGTGCTGGGGACTGACCCAGCAGCTGTTTGCTGAGCCACCACAGCATTTACGGCGGACGGCATGGGAATCAGGCTTACAGCAAAGGCTGAAAGACAGCAGGATCTTGCAGGAAGGAAACTGGAAGGAAATTTCAGAAAAGAGGAAGTTGCTGTGCAAACCGTCTTTTCTATCAGTTGAAAATCTTCTAGTCAAATTTGCAGGCCAGACAATTCCATGTGGTTTTGCATCCTCTGAAAGGACAGTATTTTGTCATCAGAAATTGGAATCTGTTCCCTGATGTGGGACAAGACGATCAGTTGGCTCACTCCTGTGTCCGAGTTGTATCTACAGCATGCGTGTGTGCTGTCCTGTGCGTGTAAGCGTCCAGAAGGGACAAGCTTTACCCGTGAAATCTAAAAATAACTACAGGCAAAGAGAGAGAGAAAATGGGAGGGAGGGCAGTAGTGAGATGGTGTCAGTCTTCTGTGCAGCTTGTGCCGAGGCCAGGCATGTTCCTGGGACGGGCTCTGTGTCTGGGCTGACTCCTGATGCAAGCAGTTCATCTTTTCCTTAAGTAGAGAGGACAGTGAAACTGGAAGCTAAACTCCTGCTGGCTTGGGAACCTTATGTGCAAAGTTCTGTCAGGCGGTGGTCCTGACATTACTGGAGGAACTGTTGTACTTGACTTGTTTCTACCCTTTGTGGCAGAAAAGAGATATTTTTACTACTAGAAAATGGCAGAAAATTTTTACTACTAGAGAAGATTATCAGAAGACACTTCTAATAGTGAAAAAGGAGCTAATTTGATGCTACTGAGGTCAGGCCAATACTTGACAGCTGGGTTTGGTTGCTCTGGAGAGCAGCTTGGCAGCACTAAGATTCACCTGGTAATAGCTACCTCCCATGAAAAAGGCAGCTCTTTGTGTAGGGGCTGAAAAGTTTATAAAGAGCCTAGAGTGGAAACTGGGCTGCTTGACACTACATTGCAGGACAGCTTGGCAGAGCCACATGTCAATCCTTGCCTGATATGCAAGCAGTGAGAGGCAAGGGCCTTTCACTGCACAGCTTCAGCAAAAATGCTCATTTTTCAGCCTGTGCATATGTTTTTTTCTTTCATATTCTCCCTTTCTGCCCAGTATAACAATATGTCTCTTATTTCTCATATACAGAGCTCTGTTTCTGGAAGAGTTGTCAGTAGTATGGGTATGACACTTGACAGCCTCTTTGTGCGCTGCTGGGGAGGATCAACTGAATGATCAGCAGTGGGTTTTGTTTCTTTTTTTTCTACTGGGATGGTCAGCCAGTGCCAGGGTATGACCTGCTGCTACTGCTATAGCTAACAGATCAGACAGTGCCTGCATATGGAATGGAAGGTGGACATGCACTTCTCACTTCTGAGCCACTGTTCAGGAGTTACACCTGTTTAAAATACAATTTCTCCTTTTCTTATTTCTTACTGGACAGATGGGTTTGTTATGCAGGGCTTTTTTTTTTAACAGGAGTTGCTAGTAAAAGACAAATGGTGTCTTTAAATAAACACAATTTTCCATAGAGGAGAACAGATGTGCTGTCTAATACAAACAACAATTCTCAGAAATTAAATCCCACAGACAATGGAAGTTAGTACAAGCAGAAGTACCCAAATAGCTGACCTGTTCAGACAGAGTACAATGAACTAATCTTTAGTGAACTAATCGAAAATGTTAATATTTAATTTGTACGAAGTTTTCTCTCCAGTTGTTTTCACTAACTGAATTAAATTATTTCTTTTGTAAAGATATAATAAAAATGTATTTTTTCATTTGTGGCATAAATATGTGCCAAAGTATGTGAGTTACTACAAATTGCATTGTAAATCATACTATTTGAAATTAATTTTCTCAGATCTAGAGACACAACTGCTAAGACTGTCAGCAACTAATTCCTACTGAAATCCATAGAAGTTAGGAACTTCATACCATTGAAAATTTGACTCATGAGTACTTACTATGGTGCAGATATCTTACCAAGGGCCAGCGAATAAAAGCAAGTCATTCACTTTAACCAGACACCCTTGGAAGAATACTCACTAGTGATTCTTAACAGTACAATGAAGGTTAGAAAGAACAAGACATGTAATTTGTTTCATTATCACTTTATTTCACTTTCCAACTTGAGAAATAGCAGTTAAAATATTTCATTAAATTGCCCCAGTTAATACCTATATACTGTCAGAAGCACTGCTATGCCTAAACATAATAAGAAATTATAAATCAAAGCTTAGAAGGTGATAGAAAAATGGAGTCTGTCTCTCTCTTCACAAATATAAAAAGTCTATTTGCTGCTGTTCTGCCTGGATTAACATGTCTGCATTAAGCACAACAGTATTCATGCTGCCAGCTCCTGGAGTGGAGGCTCACACTGTCTTCTGGAAGGTGCTGACAAATAGCTCTGCAGATTAAAAAAGAAAGAACCTAAGGGTCTGGTGGGGAGCAAACTATGCTTGAGTAGTCAAGAGCAGAGTACTCACAGTTTGCTCTCATGCTTGCTATTCCCAGAAATCTGCCCTGCAGAGGACAAACAGCAGCAGGTGGGAATGACTGACTAAGCTCAGGGGGAGATTAGTAATGTTATGTTACCTTTAGCTGGCTAAAATGGTGACCATCCTTCTCAGTTTCCTACAAGTTAATTTACTGATGTTTTTAGAAAATACTTCCTTATCTTACTAAAAGAAATCAAGTGAATTAAAAATCCAGAAGAACCAGAAACCCAACTGATGGCATGTTCAGATTTGACTCACAGCAGAACTGTTTTTAAAATAATATAGCTACCAAGGGTAGCAAATGGAAAGAGTAAACAAACTGAGGAGCAACGGCAGCCTGTGAAAAGAGGTGTGTAATACAGAAAGGCCTGAGGGAACAGGCAGGATGTAGCAGATCTGGCACTCAGAATATCTCTGCTTTGCAAGGGAAGCAAGCATGAAGACACACCAGTTCTGTCTGCAGAGATGGTGGGAAAAGGAGGCAAGGGAACATTAGGCTGAGTTGTAACAGAATGGAGGAATAAGCATAAAGTGGGATGCCTAAATGCAGAATTAATCCCCTTAAAATTAAAATTTGCTTCATAAATGCCTTGCTCAAATCTCAGCTAGATACTAAAAAGTGATATTACTAAAACCTGTGTAAAGGAAGCCAAACCTTGGCAGGACTTGGAAGATGTGGAAAAGCATAGCTCCTTCACTGGGCTGGCTTTAATCAATGATGTTCAATCATCAATGCCAGTTCTTTCCCAACAGTTTTTTTTTTTTTAAAGTAGTACTTGCAGATGAAAGGGGCCAATAACATGGAAAATGTTTCTGTGCAAGTACAGCTGCTATCCTAAGCCAGTACTGCACCTATGAGGACCTATGCCTTACTGAAATCCAAGTTTCAAAGGCAGCTATTGGGGAGCCTTCTGCACTGCCACATTATTGTCTTCTACTATTGCACAACTGATGGGTACAGCCTACCCAAACCTCACCTCCAGTGCCTGAGCTGTTTGGCGAGCCTGCTGTTTACCTTCCTGTGCAGATCAGCTAATTTTGCACTGTCATAAGGACTGGAAAGCAGAAGTGTCTGTGATCACACTGGGTGGCTCCTGTGTTTGTTCTCAGAAGGCAGCTGGCAGGCAGAACTCTGGTGATAACCTGTGTCTGTCATATCTGCTGATGCTGCTTCTTGAACTGGCCCAGGTCTGCTCAAGTGCTCCAGTCTCTGAACAGTGAGATTTTCAAATACTTATATTAAGGCCCATGCCAACAATCTCACCCCATCAATTCATGATTTTCATTGCAAGTGAAGGCAGAACTGAAGATTAATGCCTAACTGAAGCTAGCCTAATGCAAATGGTATTTAGCTTATCTTCCCAAAGACATAATCTTAGTGCTATTACTTTTGCTGAACAGAAAAGTTACCCAAGTTCAAATTAGTGCTTTAAAATAAAAATTTTAAGAAATGTTAGTTTGGGTGTGTTGGTGGACAATATGTTTGTTGATTTGATTGGATTCAAGTAAACATCTGAAGTCCTCCCAGTTTATTTCTCCACAGGCTCTCAATGAATGGCTTCTCTGAAGAAGTTGCATCTCCTTTCAGCTGATACAGATCTCCCAGTCAGCATCAACACTCAGGGCTAAGTTTTCCAGTGTCATTGCAGAGGTCTTCGTATCATATGTGAAGATCACTTCTTTTTTTTTCTTATCTGAACAGGACAAGAGAGTTTTCTATTTAATTTAAGACAAATCCTTTTGAAACAGTTACATGTGACTCTCTACAGTTTTTAGTTCTGACTGTCCCTGCCACTGGCAGAAAGGGTTGATTAAAAAAGAAATAGAAGTCAAATCTTCCCAGTACACACATAAGAATGGAGTGGAATAAGAAAGTAACCTTTTTTTTAATCCTGATCTTTCAAACTATGATACATCAAACTATGGAACTACTCAAGGATTTTTCTGAAAAAAATAACCCTGGTTTCTGCACAGGTTTTCCTCCAAGCACCCTTGACAGATGGAGGCAGAAAGTCCATTTCCCTATGACTCTCAAAGTGAAGGGACACGGTTGGAAAGCAATCAGAAATCATAAGCCCTTTCTGTAGATGCCTCTGCCTATCCATATGGGATCGCTCGCAACTTCTAGAGATCCCCATATAGTCAGGAACTCCAGAGCTTTTGGATCAGCATGGAAACAGAAGAGTAAATCTGAGTTTGTCTGCAAGTTTCCTGTTCTAGAGTAGGCAGGTTGACAGACCTGAGCAAAAGGGCCTTCATTTGAAGTGCCATGTCTGCTCATGTTCTGTGCAGGACAACATCCTCTGAACTTGTTCCTTCCAAACCACTTCTACTGATACATTTATCATCTTACAAAGCCAGTAGGCAGTATTACTGCTGAATACCTCCTGGCTCCCTTCATTAAATTCTGTCCTTCATATCAAAGAAGTAGCAAAGAAAACTAAACAGAGAGGCTTCCTATGCTGTAACACTTCCTTTACAGACCTATCAGTTTGACATCTCTAGTGAATGGAGCAGAGCAACAGAATTTCAAAAAATTGCAGTAAAATTGATGTCAATGCATTACCCTTGGAACTGGCTGTCACAGAAGTGGGCTGCTTTCCAAATCCCAGAACTATCACCCGTTCAACTACACATGTAGTGTGGTATTGTCCACTGTCATCTATGCAGCTGAAAAAAGAAAATGTTTTCATACACATAATTTCTTTCTCTAAGTATAAGTTCAGCAATACACAAATATAATATTACTTCAGTCTCACCCTGAAAGCTCTCTCTACTTGTTTCCTTTCCTCGATTAACTTTTCTCTTAAAAAGTAAAACTTTCTCCCATTGTCAGGTAATTTTTCACTGCATATCAGATCTTACAGTCAGAAAAAAAGCAGTTTGAAAAGCTATTTTATGGAAAAAAGCATGGCTTTGACAACCAGAAAAGTTCTGGATTTTCAAGAAACAGTACTAAAAACTCATAAATACAAACGTAGAGCTAATTTTAACATTTTTTCAAGTAAGATATTTCAATCTGAGACGAAAATATGCTTGATTTTGTAACGAATTTAATTTTCATTAAAAAGCTCTAAAAAACCTCAAACCAAAATGAAACTTTTTTTTAAATGAACAGATTATATAATTCATCTCAAAATTACTTTTTTTTCCAACCTCTAGATTTGCTAGAAATTTAGCACCATTTTTCTATCCCATCCTGAATTTTTAAGCTTTTCAGATTTCATACTCCAGATAAAGAGATTTGAAGTGTACTTTGAACCACACTATACAAGCTAAACTAGTTTTGCTCTGTATTAAATTTTGTAGCCTTATGACCACCTCCTGCAATTTTTGAACCTTGAAGGATTAAAAAATACCTGTAGAATCACCATTTATGCACTACACAGCCCGAAGTGCAACACACCTCAGTAGTAAAAGCATTACAGTGACATATTTGGCATCTCTTCCCTTACAAGCAGCTAAGGATCTTTTTGGCTTTTAGGTTTTGTCACTGAGCCTTTGCAGGTGGTACCCCTTGTGCCTCCTTTCAAGCACTTCTCTTCATGCTAATATATATGGTGAATTTGTTGATTACTCTGGAAGACTACATTGGTGTGGTTTTGGTTCCGAAACAGAAGCATTGAACATCTGAGGTTGGAAGGGACACATAAGAATCAGCCCAACTCCCTGCTCCTTGTAGGACTACCTAAAACTAAATCATACAACAAAAGCATCATCCAGATGTGCTTTGAACTAGGAAAGACTTGATGCCTTGACCACTTCCCTGGGGAACATGTTCCAGTGACTGACCACCCTCTCAGCAAGGATTCTGTTAGAAAGTACAAACACTAAAGGTGCTGCTTACTTGCAAAAGTCCCAGTTTATATCTTTTGTCTCTCTGATAGGCTTTACTCCTTATAATGACTTTCTTTATATTTGTGTCAATCTGCAGAATTTCAAGTTTGACTACACTGAAACAATATGAGGCAACTCAGTATTTCATAAGTTACTGCCTTCAGACTTATGTAGAACACTGTTTAGTTCTCCAGTTTTATGACAGATTCTGCACACTCTGGGACTTCACTAAGCAATAGATGAGACTAACACTGCTACATTTGTAAGAAGGCCTCATGAACTAGAACAGGCATTTCCAGTGACAGTGTGTTGGTGGCTTTTGTCCATAATTGCTGTTACCTGGAAGAGAGAATGTTCTTGTGGAAAGTGAATTTCCGATACAGGAACTGCTTCTTGTGGAGATATTGAAATGAATGCCCATCATCTATGTAGAGCTCACCTATGGCACAGGCCTGTGAAACACACCAGGTAGAGCACAAATTAACAGCAGCATCTAGTGCTGAATAAAATGTTTCACTACATGTTATGCTTCATATTGAAGATGTGTGTTTATTTTTCTTTAGCGACTTGTATCCCTGGAAGGCTCAGGCAATCTGGTTCTGAGACTGCTGGATAGCCTGGTTTTGTAAACTGATGCAGGTGCCACGTGTCACATCTTTATTAGCAAAGACAGTTGTAGGAAGTTCCCTCTCTGTCCCAAAGAGGAAGTTTGTGGCCTGTTCATTCTCTGTTCATTCCTCCAAGGGACTAGACAAGGGCTGTAAAAGGTCAGAAAAATGTTCTGCCTCTGCTATGCTCAGAAAGTTATGCTTGGGGGGAGCAGTGGGGGAGAGGCAGAGTCCTCTCCAACAGCACAAGTGGAGAAGAGCCATGGGGCACTCAAATATAGATGCCATTGTGCTGATGAAACAGGCAGCAAGGGCCCACGAAGGCTTGGTGGTGTAGAAGACATCTTTGTAAAAAGGGAATGCTATCTCAGAATACCTCTGTGTCTAAGGCCACGTGGAGCTCATAAGAAATATCTATCATCCATTCAGTGGATTTTCCAACTGTGGTCTTCAGAGGTATCACAGTGCCCCCCCGCTGGAATACTGGAATCTGCAACAAAAAACACAAAGCCAGGGCAGAAAGGTTCCTGTACTCTGATAATGTAATTTTAACAAGGATCAGAGATAACAGAAGTTTGCTCAAAACTTAGAAATGAACTTTTACCACAAATATATAAAGAAAATTATTCAACTAGTAATGGGAATAGTAGTAACTTTCTATATGTGTGCAAGCACAATGATTTTGCTTGGAAAAGCAACTCTTATATCACTTCACTTTACCACTGGGATACAGCAGTGTTCAATCTAACAACAAAGGAGATGGGACTTTTATAAAAAAGCCATTTTAGATTGCATTTCTGCAAGGAAATTGAAATGTCACTTTTCTGATTCTGAGTAATGACAAAACAAAAGCTTGGTTTTTTTCTTCTGTTCAATGCAAGTATCATTTTAGAACAAAAACATACATTCTCCAGTGTCACTGGGATCTTCACTGTGCCTGCATCTTCCATGCGCTTAAATGTTCTGAAATCATACCAAATCTAGAAAAAATGAAAAACCAATGAGCATAACACATATGCCAAGATCTCTTCCCTCTGCAGATGCATTTACTTTCCTGCTTAGCCCATCAATATTCCTAACAATGTATTTGATATGCAAAAAAAAAGCATTTATTTTTAAATAAAATTACCTTCTGGATGAAAAGAATAAATTATCATTTCTGAAGAATAAAATAATCTGAGCTTTTCTACAGTTTGCATAATGTCTTGTATGTCTTAAAGCATTTGGATGTGCAAAACAATGAAATGCTTCTTAATTTTTTTTAAATCGAATTATTGAAAAAGCATATTTATATTGAAGGGAAAATTAACAACAAAATTGCTAATAATGGGTGACAAAAGAGAGCTGCATCTGAATCTCCCATGCACCACACTTGCCAGCAGGTTTAACTGCTTTAAGTGTGCCAAGCAGCCAATTGCCACAGAGATCTTGATAAAAGTATTTTCCTTAACTTGTTTGGAGAGCCTAGTCTGTTTTTCTTCTTATTCTGAGAAGAATTCTAAGTGTCCTCAGGTGCATTAGTGGAGACACAAGGCTCTGCATGGTCTCATACACTCCATTTTGCTGCTTACTCTCTAGTCTCAGGCTTTCCCTTAGCAACTATGTTCCCCAAATCATTTCCCTTCCTCCACTTCACAGCTGCTGTCGCCAAATGCTCTTTGTATGAGTGGACCACTGTGCCATCCTGTGGATAAATACCTTTACTTCAGAGAGGAACTGCTCTCTGTATGTGTCTGTCTTTGTTATACATGTCCCAGGCTACTGAGGCTTGGCTTTCCTTGTTAAAATTTTCCCTCCCCACAGTTGCCCTCTGATTTCCTTATGATCTTTCTTTAAAGTTTCCTTTTCTCCAACATAAAATGAGAAGTTTAACCCAAAGAGAAATACATGAAAGAAGAAAATTGACAATTTAGCTGTTTCATGAGAAGCAGCAAGCCTTAAGGGGAGATTTAAACTGTAGGTGACTCCAAATTTGTGCAGCAGCTCTTGGAAAAGCAAGAAAGTAAATCTACTGTGAGCCAGCAAGCAAGGCATCAAGATGGAAGGAGGCGTTCAGACTGGCACAGCATGGCCAGCCAAGACTGGGCACAGCAGTGGTGCTCAGCAGTTCTGAGATGGGGAGCTGGAAGGCTTCTGCATAACATATATCTGTGGGCTGAACAGTTGAGCAATTCATATACATCCTTACCTCCTCTGACCCTGGAAACAGAACTGTCACTGTCTTGGCCTCTTTCTCTGTGACTGGATGCACCAACAAAGCATTTCCTGGAGAAAAACATAAACATGGCTGTGATCCTCAAGGCTGTGTCTCCCCAGAGCAGAACTTGTGTGCTCTGGGGTTGTCAGCCTCCTACAGCCATTTTAGGAGCTTGCTTGGGCATGTCATATGGTTAGGTTCACTTCCTACTGAAAAGAAAGGCCTGTGTAGGGAGCTGATGGCTGAGTGACTTCAGCAGCCAGCCATACCACAGTAAACAGCAATCATGTTTGGGTGGTAGTTGTTTGCTATGCCATTTTTGAAGGAGACTGTGATCTTAGCTGCTCCACTGAACTTGACGTTTCAGGTCAAAACCAATCATGTTTTTTAAAGTGACCAGTGAGGTAAAACTCAGTTTTTGCATCTCCTATGTCCTCAATTTTCAAAGTGTGGTTGAAACTAGGTCCCTTGAAGAGGTCTCAAGTTCTACTTTCAAGTATAATATTTTAAAATCTTGGGCAGCATTTTTATGTTTTCTTTTTGTCTTGCAACACTTCAAAAATATTTAACTCATATTCCAGAGAACAAGACACCTACTTACCCAGCATGTACTCATTTTCCACATCAAAAGTTTCCATTTTCCCTGGAAACTCTATCCAGAGAGACCTATAGAAAAGAAATATAAAGGAATTCAGTTACATTTTTCCTCTCCAATCAACCTGGTCAAGTCGTTCTGGCATTTTCAGGCTCCATTTTCTCCCTCTCTTTACAATCACAGTTATCAAGAACTGAAGATAGGGCAAGGTCCTCTTTTTTGTCTGTGACTCAAAGTAGCCCTTTGAGTCACTGATGACAGTACCCAGTACAGCATGGGTGAAGATACTACAGTATCCCTATCTTTACATCTTGTGGCCTCATCTTCTTCCCTCCTGCCTTCCTCCTTACAACCTTGCACTATATCTGCCTTCCTTCTATCAAAGGAGAGATGAATGAGCCTTTGTGTCCCAGGCTACCAGCAATGCTGGCACCTGATGAGCTAGTCCCTGCAGCACAGTCCTTCCTGTTCTCAACAGCTCACCACTGCTTTTTTAGCAAGTCTTCTTCTGGCCATGCCTGAAAAATCTGCACCAGAAGCTCATTTTCAGTCTTACTCAAAAAAGGCTAGTGATAACCATCTGGTTACAGAACAGGAGTTGTATATTTAAAGTTTGAGAGATTATGACAGTAATAGCTTGTTAAGGGACAGGGTCTGAGCTTCCTTACAAAAAAGCCTGGCCACCTGCTCACTCACAGGCATCTACTTGTTCACTGTAGCCCTACTGCTCATGGGCTTGCTAATGAGACACACTTTCCACTCGGCTTATCTCAGTGAGAAAAATATACTTCCTCTCTAATTCTGTACCTACTGCAGCAAACTTAACACAATAGAAGTGTGATTAAGTATTAAAGTGATTTAATACTGTGGGCAGTTCACATGTCAACAAAAGCTTCATTTCAAGAAAGACAGAAACCCACTGTCTATGTCAGTGCATAAAACAGATACATTTACACCTACATATGTGCAGACAGACACTCACACTGTCTGTAATGCAAATCATCTTTAAAACTCAGACCACTCAATCCTTGTCAAAAACACCTTTATGTTTTTAAAACTTATGAGATGTATCTGCATAACAAAAAGTAAAGGTCAGTGTGTGGAAAAGAACAGTTCTAGGGCAACCTCAAAGACACAGAAATCAATACCAGGAAGATTAATGATATTCATCTCTTCCTGGAAGTGCTGCATTCAGTTCCATAGAGGTACATTTTTAAGAGGTTAGAGAGCAACAGAACAAATACTTATTTTCTAATTTAATTTCTGTTCTAGGTTATTAAATTCTCTACTAAAAGAAACATTATAAGGAATACTGGAGAGATAAATGATACAACTATTAATATGAAATAGGATTTTATAACAGTAAAAACTAAGCAGTACAAATATTTTCATGAGAGGAAAAATGGCATTTACATTTCCAGGTCAGCAAGTTCAGAGTCCATTAAGCACTGTTTTATGTACTGGTTGGACAACTATGTGATGTTCTTATCCTGATGAAAAATCTGAAGTCCACTATTTTAAGGGGTTTAAAGAATGCAATGTGTTTATTGAATTAGTGTGTTCCAGTGTCATTTGGGAAAAAATTCAAAACATAATTTTCCTCTGAGAGCCCTAACAAAGCTTATAGAATGCATGAAAATAGACTTCCATATTATTAGAATTTTTGTGTGGTTTTCTCCCTTTTAATAGTCAAATAAGTAATTACAAAAGTAAGAGACTTAACTTCCCTTCTCCAAGGAAGTTCCTGCAGATAACCGCTAAGCCTCCTGACTCATGCTCTTACCTCATGACGGGTTCAGCCGCCGTGTGTGCCCGATAGAACAGAGTGTATAAGTAGGGCAGGAGGACGTAGCGCTCTCTAATGGCTTTCCTGATGATCTGCGTGTTCTTCTCCCCAAGGAGCCACGGTTCGCGCCGTTTGCTCTCCATGTTAGAATGACCTCTGAAGAAGGGCTGGTAGGCTCCAGCCTGATACCAGCGAACAAGTAATTCTGGTTCTGGATCTCCAATAAACCCTCCCACATCAGCTAGATATTGCGCAGACAAATAAAAATACACAGTTGTGGAGATTGTTCTGGAAAATGTGAAGCTCTCCTCTAACAAACATTCCAAGTGTATAAATCCATGCATTTCACAGTGTGTTCACTTTTCCACTGTTGGGCAGCTGCTTGTCCAAATAAGAGTGAAAAACTGGTGCCACTAGTGTTTTGAAAAAAAACCAAACCTCAAGACAGCTTTTGAAGGCTAAGTGAGTGACTTTCCCAGTGACAAAGGACTGTCACAGTGATGCTACAGAACACCTCCTGAGGACTGCTGCTCCAGATGGAACACAAATACTGCAGAAAAGTTAGTGGAGACATGATGGTGAGAGCTAGGTTTCAGGCTTCTGTGAAACCAGACTAATCTGTGAAACCACCTGGAAATGTACAGGGTTGTTGCTTTCCAACATCTGCGTTGAAGTCTACCTTGGGAATAAAAGCTTGGTGGCACCATTTATGCACAGTCAGAAATACGTTACCTCCACAGAATGAAATCCCTGCCATGTTGATGGTAAGAAGCATTGGAATGGATATTTTCAAATAACTCCACTCTGCTGTGTTGTCTCCAGTCCATACTGCCCCTGGAAATACCCAGTTTCAGTATTGAAGGAAAATGGAATGTATACCTCAGTTTATGCTTGCAGTTAAGGAAAGAAGACAAGAATAGTCATGAACTACTTGTGAATTGTTGTACATTGCAACTTTTTTTTCTTTATGCATGCATGCTCCTGAAATAGGCAATAACAGCCTATTGGTATTGGTTTGTCACAGGACACAGGTTGCTGTTCTCCCTTTGACTTGCACACACCTTGCCAGCCTTTCCTGATTTTTTTGCACTCTTATGAACTTACAACATGAGTGTTTATAAAACAGTTTCTGTCCTCTCTAGACTACTATCCATCAAACTTATTAGAACAAAGCAGCAAGGAAGGCATCTAGCTAATCCTTACTTACCATACTTCTGTGACCCAGCAAAGAAAGATCGTGTGAGGACAAATGGTCTCTCTTTTCCTGAAGTACGTCTGATGAGTCCTTCTGCAGTTGCCATTTGCTGAAAATCATGAATGTAAAAGTCAGGAAAACAAACTCCTTAATTAGGATGCTTTCTACACTGTCTTTTTAGCGCTTCTAAGGCAGAAAAATTAAGAAATCTGTACCCATAAGTAATACCTATTATTAAATAACACATTCTTATTAGAATATACACAAACAAAACAATTATTGATGTTGTATAGTCACAGCAAATGTAATTTATATTATTATGGTAGAAAGGCACAGATGTTGTCACATTTTCTTGAGACCAATCACAGTTTATTTCAAATATTGCAACAACCAGCACAGCAGAGTTTCAGTCCTTGATGAAGGTTACGGAATACTCTGTGTAAAGTACCACATCAGACATACTCCATGAGAATAACTGTTTGTGTCTCCAGCTACCTGGTAGAATCCGTAGAGGTTGTGTACTTCCCGATGCTCCCAGTTGTTGTAGTGCACAGCATCTTTCTGCATTGTTAGTTCTGCCCCCTTGAAGACTGAAGGCTCATTCATATCATTCCATACAAAGAGGATATTAGTGGATGCCTGTGACACAGGGTTGCAATTAGGCCACAGCAGAGCCAATCCTGTGACTTAAGAGTGTTTATCTCAAGTGGGTGTCGGACCAGTCTGGGGTATGAGTGGAAACAGCAGCACAAAAACAAGACTTGGTAATCACACTTTTCAGGTCACTTGAAAGCCCCCAGTCCTAGTCATTCATCTCATCCCTCCTAGAGGCCTTTCTAGTCAGGGTAGCAGCCTACAAGCTCATTTGATCTTTGCAATTCTTACAAAACTCAGTAGGCACTTGCTATTCCTGCTTTCTGGTGAGGGAAAAGAGGCAGAGAAAAGAGAAGTATAAAACAGCCATGAGAAAAAAATCAGAGGTGAAAAGCTGGAGAGGAGAACCAGCATGGGAAATATCTACTACGCATGTCTGCTAGGGAAGTGGTTTCAACAACTCTGCTGCAAACCAGAACTTTGGGGCAGGGTGAGGGGAACTGGAGGTGCGCAGCAGTGGCCACCCAGACACTTTTAGCACTAGGCAGGAAGGTCAGTATGAAGTGACTGAGCTGTGAGAATGTACTCCCACATTGTGTGCTATCAAGTTAGTAAAGGCTGGAATAGCAGCAGCTGTTTTAGATTATGGGTTCTTAAAACACCTGCAGTTTGTCCCTTCTACTGCTGCAACTAAATGAACATGTTCACTGGTGGCATGTGGGTTCCAACTATCTTAGTGTAGATAGTTTCTCCATGGTCCATGGAGAAAATCCTTCTATGGTACTTCAGCTTAACAAGATACTTTCCTATACACTACAATAATAGAGCTACAAAGGCCAACAACTTGTTTAGACAGTATCTTCTCTCTTTTCTCCCTTTTCAGGCTTTCTGGGACATGTAGATCAGAGCAAATAAATACGAACCTTGTATGTTTTGAAGGCAAATTGATCTGCATACCATTTTCTCACTTCAGGATTTGTGAAATCCAGGTAACAAGAGGAACCTTTGTGAATATGGGAGATCTCAATTATTTACCTGATTTTATAAACATTGTCTTCGCACCTAAATACAATAGCCTAAAGTTACAACGCTTTTCATAGGGAGTAATAATGTAGTTGCTATTTTTTTTGAAGTTAAAGCTCAAGAGCAAATTTCAGGCTGAGTTGGAACTCAGTACACCCTTGCCATGATCTGAAGGTCAACACATGTAGATTCTGGAGGTCTGAAGTTCAGCACCATTTAAGGATGACTGCTAGCAGTTTGAAATATGTTCAAGAGTGAACAAGAAGTCAGGGAAACACAGCACCCCCTGTATTTTGAGCTCAAACAGGAAAGCATCATTGAGAAGCTGAACAACCACATCCTGCCATGCTACATGAAGTTGTAATATGTCCTTGATTTTTCCCATAATCATTCCTTTGCCAGGGCTGTGGACTTCCTGTCTGTAAAGAAGTGAGACAACCTCCTTTGCCTCCCCGCAAAGAGATTGCCTCAAGAAAAACAACATGTCAAATCACCATATTACTATTGAATCAAAATCCTCAGAATCAGGGTTAACTGAATTTCATCCAGCCTACGTAAGCTGTGCTCACTGCAACAGACCAGACTGCATTTCTGTGTCCAGGACAAGCTGGGAAGAGGAATGGCTGTTCTCATCAACAAATCCAACTC
>VZTN01018123.1:69155-85305 GCA_013400515.1 Erpornis zantholeuca
TGAAATTGCACACTAGGGAAAGCAGAACACCTTACTTCACATGGATAGGGGCTACAATTCTGTTTGCTGTGTCATTAAACTAAAATATACACTACATCATACACATATCTCAAGCTGTTGTCTGCATTAAATTATTAATACAATGTTATAGCTCTCTCTCATTAAAAAAAAAAAAAAAGAAAAAAAAAAGACTGCATTCACTAGCAATCTGACAGCTTGATACTTCTACCTGGTGGGACACCTTTACCTGGTGTTTTTGAGGAGAAGTGTTTCTGTGTGTTGTGGTATTCCATAAACATGTTCATATCCATGTAAAGAGAAGTCCATGCCTACAGAAGTAGGACCTGTGGAAATAATGGTACATGATGAGAATGCAAAGTTCCATTCTTAGGCTTACCTGAAAGGAATAGAGCAGAGTAACCTAACTGGAAAAACCAAAATAGGTTTTAATGTTTCAATAATTAACTCTTTCATGTTTTCTTTCAACTTTACTTCCATTATTACTTCTGTTCTATATAGGTAATGTTTGAAACAGATTTTGTTGTATTTCTTCTGATTTCGAACTTCTTAAGAAGACGAAATGAATCACTTTAACAGAAAAAATCCCCAAATCCATATATAATCATGGGTCACTTCTTTATTCTGCAGTGAAACTGCATAAAATTATCTCCTGTTTCTATCCCAGTACCTAAAAGCCAAACATTGCAGCACAGTGGACTTCAGAATCTGAACTGCCTTTTTCCCACTGGTCTTCTCTTCAGCCTCAGCCATGAGAGTAGCATGCACAAGAGTCCCTACCAGTGATATCATCCTGTCACATTACTGAATCCAGAGCAACTTTTGGCAGGCGACCAGAGATCCTGAAGACTGACAAGCAGCAGCTTCAGGATCAGAATATGACCATATGGATTTTATTCCTCTGACACAGAAAACAGAAAAACATGATGCTGGCCTAAGACATGAGCAATAGCATGAACAACAAGGGCAAAAACTTCCTCCCCTCTGTGTCTTGATTGTAATCTGAAGAAGTTTCTGTAACCAAAAGAAATTGCTTTCAGACTTCCCTCTTCCTACTGCAGCTGCTGGGTAGTGCTGGTTGCTGTAAAAGTCTTCACAATAATGGTAATGGACAAAGCTAATTAATTAATATACTAATATATTAATAATTGTATTAATATATATAATACAATGGGATGGACAGCAAATCATCATATATTTCAGTAATTGATAATTTAAATTGTATTTGAGCTACTGCTCTCAAGTGTCTATAACCTCCTTCTCATCACTTAAGATTGCTCAGTATTTTCTTTTTTAGTCCACACTTCAAAAAAGTTTATTTGTGACAATTATTAATGTTCAGATATAATGATTTCTTATATGTCATGAGAATAAACTACATGTGAAGTCAATGTTATGTATTAATACTAAAAAAAAGAAAAGAAAAAGGAAATAATGTATTATATACATTACATACATGTACAGTCAGACAATGCAGACAGTGTTAATACTGTGTCAGAAATGGCACACAGTGAGTTGATGAAATGGGTCACATGTAATGTGTTCCCTCTTAAACTGAGATCTAATGAATATTTGCAGAACTTTTTCAAATTGTTACCCTTCACTGATTTCTGATAAAACAATGTTAAGGAAACTGAAAAGCAGGAGCGAGCGAGACATTGAAAACATTAAGCAGCTAAACAGAAAGCAGGCAGAAATATGAACGAACATGGGTATATACAAAACAGTAAAGCTGTTTTCAGAATTAGACTGAGACTTACCATGAGCTTTGATGTCTAAGAAACTGCCAAACGTCTCTTGCCAAAGACCTAGATCCTCCTGTTTTTCCTGTCCAAAGAAAAATAGCTAAGCCTAGCAAATGAAACTGCTCACATCATGTATTTCTAAGAAAAATATATTTATTCACACAAGACTTATACACTGTTAACTGCATTTTTTTCCACATATGGCTAATATAAATAAATTAGAAACACAAATCAGATTCAGCTTCAGGAATCTGCACTGAGGAACTGATATGCACATATTGTACATCAGTCTGCTACAGCATAAAAGTAATATCTGCGGTCTTGAATAGAATCAAAGAATGATAGAATAGCCCAGTTTGGAAGGGATCTCAAAAGATCAACTGGTCCACCCTTCAATGGTAAAGGGAGCTTTGGTGAGATTATCTAGCAGCCTGTCCAAACAATCTTGAAAACCTCCTGTGAGAGGGACTGTACCACATCCCTGGCGAGGTTGTTCCAGTGAGTGATTATTCTCACCCTAAGAAATGTGTTTCTCCTTGATGCTGGATAAATTTATAAAATGCACGGATAGAACCAAACAGAAAAAAACCACATAAACAAACAAACCCACTCCCCCAAACAGTAAAGGTCAGACAACAAAAAACCACTCTCCAGACACTCTGGGGTGTCTGGAACTGATACTGTTAACCTCCTTGTGTCTTGCAATTCATTGTTGTAGAATTTACAGTTCTTGCAGTGTCTTTCCTAGTTTTCTTTTCTTTTTTCCTGCAATAAGTGGACATGGCCTCTTGCAGCTGTGTGACTTCCCTGGCAGCAATCAGAGCTCAGACATAAGTATGCTGAAGGCAGCACAGCTCCTGCCATTTATAACAGGATAGCAGAATCAGCAGCCATCTGCTCTGCAGGAGGCTAAAATTATATCACAGACACAACTCAGCCTCCTGGGAAAACTGCTATGTGCCTCTATGCTCTGCCAGGACCTGGTCTATTTTAAGAGAGAATTTTATTTCTGTATTAAGACTGCATATATGTGGAGGCATATTTTTTGACTGTTATAAAAAAGGTCTTGTTCTTTTGAAACTCTCTTTGCAATGAACAGGGAATTTGAAAATGACAAATATCACCATAAAACTCCCCTTTACACATTTACTCCAGATCAAATAAGAAACCAAAAGAAAAATAAATTAGTAATAAAAAAGCTACAGAAAAAAACCCATTTTTGTGCTAAATCTACCTATATGATACCTTCTACAGACTTGGTAAATGTCGTTCCAAACTAAGAAAGTAAAATGCATAATTCTTTCTCCAACTATGAATTTGTAAAATATCTCAGTATGTTATACTAGGTCCTTTTTAAAAGTGGTTAGACTGTATTGTAAACATAGTATGGGTCAAAATGAAATGTGGTTTTAATTTTCTTTTACAAAATATTCATGTTGGAATTGCAGTAAGCATGAGTTACCTTAGAGGAATCACTTGCTGCCTCCTCATTTTGTGCTGTAGGTTTTCTAGTGAAAACAAATACACAGAAACAGTCAGTTTATTGTTAAATTAAGCAAGTATTTCAATCAGAAAATTAAAATAGCACCATGCATTGCTTTATACATCATGTAAGTTTTGGTGCAAACTTGCAAATCTTTTTAATTTTCAATGCCTTAAAATAACCTTCACTCAATATTTGATTTAGGTTGACTTCTTGGCCTTTCATGTTTATTTCTACCTGTGTCAGCCTTTTACCTGCTCAGAAGATCCTCACTTCTTTATTATTCTGCTAAGGGTTCTGTGTTAATTTCAATGCTTAAAATAATGCTCTATAAGAGAGATGCTTGCTATATGCCCATTTTTAAGTCATGACATGTCCTGCACTGAGGTTTCTCATCCTTCTCATCACTTTGTAGTGTGAGTAACCTATGAAACCTTGCAGCTAGATGACACATTGCAAGTTGAACAAAACCTGACTTCAACTGCTTATAGAGTGAATAACACTTACTTAAAGAGTGAATTTAGTGATAAAAAAGATGAAACTAATAACCACATCATACTACCAATACTCATTCCCAAGAAAGACAAGGGGTACCAGGATACCCTTAGTGTTTTGCAGAACTGGCCATTAAATGAAGTTAGCATTTTGTACATGGCTGTCTCAAGGGATTAAAACAGTCTGCAGCTAATTGATCTAGAATTTGTTTGTTAAAACTTCACTGTGCATTTACTGTACATAGGAAGTAAAAGAGAAGACATGTTACAGTGCCCAAGACCTTTCAGAAATTGCAATTCCATAGACATGTTTATCTCCAGCTACAGCATGACCAATATATACAATGATGTGATAGACAGATACTGTACCTATCACTGGGAGGTGGTTGTAGGTGCTCAAAATACAACAACCCATTGGAATTCAAGCTCATAACATTCTCACCCTTGGACTGCAGCTCAACCTGGAAGGGGTTTGCTGTGACTTGAAGTTTGTAGACCTCATTAACACTTGACACTATCAAAATACCTGCTTCCTTGTGGGATATGAAGAGTCTGGCAAATAAAAGCAACAAGAGCTTTATATGAGTCAGCAGCACATGAAATCCACTCTAACTAAATAACAATTTCATACAAAAAATGGGCTAAGAATGTCTGCATACATTACACAAATCTCAAGGCTAATGTTGAGCCAAAGAAGGCCAGAAATACAGGCTGTGCTCAGACTTCACTGCATAGTGCAAGAAGTGGCTACAGAACTGCCATGAAAACTATCCCGAACTTGCATTCCTTTCATATTAACAGGCAATGCCTTAGGTAAAAACGATGCATTGTAACAAGTACGCTATTTTCTGATTGGGTCAAACAGGCTCAGGTTTCTTATGTGTGTGATAAAACTTTCTACTATGTATTTAACCTGATTTTTTGGAAGTAAATTAACCACATGCATTTTTGTTTTCTCTTCCTGTAAGAACTTTATGTTGTACAGAGACAACTGTACTGTAACATAAAGGAGGGGGAAATGAAATGAAGCTGTATAAATTATTAAGATGCTAAATCATAATCACTTAAATCACCCATCACTTACCTCTGGGTGGTAGGTTCCTTTATAAGAACATCAGGAACTTTGTATCTTGCTCTGAGAGGAGATGCCTCATCAATTTTAAGCCTGAAAATATTGCCTTCTATTTCATAAATTTCTACTTGTAGAGGAACCTGTAAGCAAATAAACAGATAAACTGGTAAGGATAAAAAATACCAACTTATTTTTAACACAGCATCACCAAACACTTACTGTCTGAAAAAACTAAAACATGCCTGATTTCTGATTTAATGTTCTTAAGCATTTTTGAGTAAACATCATCATCCATATGAATTTACACCAGATAACTCTACTTCACCCCTTTGAAGAAACAATGCCTTTTAGATGAACTCTTTATCTTCAAGGCTCTGATATCTAGCATTACAGAAAATGAATTTATTATTCTGAAATAGTGGAGAAAATGATGGATTAAAAATATTTTTCAGATAAAAAGAGTTCTATTCATAATACTTTTTTTTTCATAAAGCAATTAATTTTTTTATGTTAAATGCTGACCAGTAAGGACATAGTTAGACTGATAGTTTGCATCATCTCTCAAATATCTATCACTGAAGAATCTCTAAACCTGCATGTATTATCAGTCTTCTGATAATATTCACTGCTCTTTCTGTAAGCACCCTCTTATGCTAGGTGGTATCTCACCTTATTCTCCTCATGAATAATTTGGAATTTGACATTCTCATTGCTTAATGTGACTGAATCCAACAATACTCGATACAAGGATTTTCCAGGATGTAGAAGTTTCTGTCGCCTGTGGAGACAGAAAATTATTTTTGGTCTCCCCAGTTTTTGTAGCTTATATCATACAGAGGAACATAATATTGTTAGAAATGTTTACTTAATAATTTTGTATTGAATTTTTTCAAATACAATTATTAGCACTTCAAGTTAAGTGGAATAAGAAGGAATATAGTTCCGAGCACACCTAAATGCTTATGAATGAGATATTAGAGGTGTTCAGGAGTTCACCCATCACCACTCAATAAGTTTTTTTAAGACAATAATAGTCTTAATTCAAGTGTCCAATGGTTAGCTGTACAGTTACATTGTTATTCTTTCATATATCTCTGAAATTTCAGGTGAAAAATCTGTTTTTCCTTTTCTGTCATATATCCCCTCAACTCCCTGATGAACAGCTTCTATATTCTGGGTTGATGAAATAATGTGTGTTTGTAATTTGAAACCGAATTCTCCATGCCAAGCCCAGGTTTTATGAACTATTTGAAGATAAGTGTCTTGGAGGCTAACTTAAAGAGAAAATTTTTTATTAATAAACCCAGTATGTCAGTGATTAGTTGGTATAACAATGGGCAATCATTCCTTTCAGTCAGTTAGCATAGGATAGAACACAATGGAGGATGGGAGGAAAAAAAACAAGGTCAAGAGACAGCACAGTTAGAAATGGGATGAGAAATATGACTTAGCCTAATGGTAGCTTAAAGGGACTAGTGAGCTAGGATTTACATTTGACACTGAATTCTGGCCAAGATGCTTGCTCAAGAGGACTGTAATCACATATGCTAATGTCACAGACTAATGGTTTCTATTGAGTGTTCTGCTGCTTTGAACTACAGATAGTCAAGAAACACCCACGTCAAAAGAACAACCTGCATCTGAGTACACCTATACTTAAAATATTGCTTTGTCAGATGAGAGGACTGATCCTTTTGAATTTTAACAGAAGACATTTTGGATGCAAGATTACATGTTTTAAAGTATGCTGATTATTGCTTGCTGAGTAGAATGTTCACCTTTGAAAGATAAATTCTGAAAGTAGCAGACTTTCTGTGATTAAAAATCAATGTGTAACTATTTTCTATATCTTTTACTATTAGAAGTTTAAAAATAACCACCACACTACAATTCTCCATACCTGTAAAAAGCAATCTGGTTGCATTTCTTAAAGTTGCTTTTGTCCACAGCCTCATCTTGGACACTAGAAAGAGCAGATAAAGAAAGTGTTTAAAAGTGTCCATCAAACACCTGCTGAATGATCAGATGATGGGGATCCTTTTCAAGAGTGGTCAAGACTAAAGACAGTGCAGAAAACTCTGGTCCTACACATAACATCACATAAAATGTGATGGACTTTTAACTACTGTGTTTAGATAGGGAAGAGTTTCTTACATATTTGGTTTCATGCTGAACCATTTCCTTTTAAACTCTGAATTTTTGAGAAATGATTGAATCTATGACTAACAGAGCTAAATTTCAGCACGGCTGAATTCTGGGGGGTTTGCATTTTGAAGCCAGTCCTCCCTGTGCAGTCATTACAATTAATTATTATTTTCCAGTAATAAGAATGGAGAAAGACTGGCAGAAAGAAGAAATCCTGCACCCTTTTCTTCAACCTTCAGTGGGACCGATAAAGGCGGGAGGCTTCTGATGGTCCTACTGCCAGCTCTATGTTATCTTTAGGCTTGAAGTAACTTCTGGATTTATTAGATAACAGCAAATTTTTTATTTGCCTGAAAAAAAATTGACTGTCAGTAGTGTCTATCATCAAAACACTTCCCAGATCGTGCTGGGTGCAGACACACATGGAAGAGAACAAGCTATTAGTTCTAGCATCCAGAATAGAATACTTATTAATTACATACATGCAACACAGAAAATGCAGACGGCAGCCACTGAGGCCCAGTCTCAATCACAAGTCCTGGATTATTATGTGAGATCTCACAGTGACCATATATTTAGGTCACTTAGCCCTTCCCATTTTTGCTTGAAGACACGTCCGTCCTTTCGGGTTTTGCTCCAAGTTCGTGTGCCTCTCTTGGCGCATTTAACACGGTGCAGCCCAAACTACCCCCGCACCGTGGATCCTCTCGCTGCCCCGCTCCGCCGCAGGAAGGCTGTGCCCGGGCAGGGCGGCGGGGACAGCACGGACACGGACCCGCACGCCCGCCCTCATCCCCGGCCCGTTTGATGGGGCCGGGTCCGCACCCCGCGGAAACCGGTGGAGCCACGCCGGCAACGGTGGGAGCGAGGAGAGGGCCAGTCGAGGAGCGCCCACCAGGCTGCGTTACCTGACTCCTCCCGGCGTCCCCGCTTCCATGGCAGAGCTGCCCCGAGCGACCCCGCGGAGAGAAGGGGTGACGGACCGCCGCGACAGCCGCGGAAGGCCGCGGGCCCCGAGCGTGACCGGGCCGGCGAGTGACAGCCGGGGAACGTGTGCCGACGGGAGGCCGCGGCTGCTCCGCGCGTTCCTCCTCGGGCGGGACGGCTGCGGTCGGGGATGCACCCGGAGCTGATGCGGGGACTCGGGGCCGTGGTTTCCTCCTACCCCGCTGCCGGGCTTGAGTCCTGTCTGGCGGGTCGGCGGTGCTGGTAGGAGAGAGAAGGCTTGTGCGGGAAATAGTCCGATGGGCGGCGGAGGGAGAGCCGCGCCTGTGAGGCCCTTGGGAAGGGAGGGAAGGAGGGAGGTCCTCGCCGGCTGGTGCCCGGCCTCGGTGGGCCTTGTGCGGGGAGGCCGCCCCGCGCCCCTCGTCGGGTATCGCCGTGGCCTCGGGAAAGCTGGGCCGCTGAAGCACTGGACCGAGAGAGGTGTGGGCCTTAGGGGAGGTGAAGGGATTTCGGCACTTCTCATAAACCCCGCGTGCTTGAGTTGTGTGGTGGAAAGCTGTTCTGCCTCAGATTCGGTCGGACTTTATCACGCAGTGAGAGTAATGTGCTCTTTCTGTGAGGATTTTGAACTTCAGGAACAAAACTGAAGGATCACGGTGAACGCTCCTGTTGGTTCTTAGAACGGGATTTATTTTTTTTGTTGGCTAGTCCAGACCATCTCATCAGCAAGAAAATGGTAATCATTTCAACAAATGACAACGTGAAATTGATTTTCTTTGCAGATCAAAAAGCCCCAAGCCTCTCAAACCATCTTTAGGAATATGTTGAAAGGTGGTGAAGCGTGACTGGAAAGTCCAGTATGTCTGGCTCCAGATTTGACATTTACTTTCATTACTGTATTGACTTAAAACTCAGAATGGAAGATTATGTTTACTTAAGCTCAGTGACATTAAGCCTGATGCCAAAAGATTTTTGCATTTTATATATTTTTCATATGTTAGTAGCTCTCTAGACTATTATTGTGTAGTTATGTAGTTTCTTAGCTGACTTCTCCTACCCTGTTAAGTTAGACAGACACATTCCTGGAATCCTATGTTAATCTTGCTTCTTCAGTGAACCAAGGACATTTCACTTTCCCATGTATTTAAACATAAACAGTGTGGGCCTAGAAGCAAGGGGGCAACTTCAGTAGGGGGCCAAAGCAAGAGGGAAATTACTTCATTAGCTGTACTTCTAATTGGGGATTCTTGTAAATTATGCTAATTTGCTAAACTTATAAAAATGTCAAAGCCCTATATAACACGTGCACTTCACCATAAGTGCACCTGGAGGACCTTCAGTAAATGGTAACTGCTTTTTATCATTTTTAACTTGTCTGGCGTGTGATTTTAGGGCTGATAAGGCATCAAGCCCACTAATATCTTTTCCTTTTTTGTGCCTTTGCAGGGGAAGAAGTTTAGCTTTGGGAAGATTCTCTTCAGCAACACCACAATTTTCCTGAGATGTAAGTGGTTACAAGGGATTAACCTGCTCCCTCTGCTTTTTGATGCCACACCTATTTTTAACATTTGGAACTCAAAACACCGTGAAGTGTTTAACTGCACTGGTTGCACTGATAGCTAATCTAGCATTGTATGAAAGCCATAGCTCTGATATGGCTGAGTCTGTTCACAGCCTTGGAGCTTCCCAGTTGTGATCAACATGTTTAGGTTGGAGCAGAAATGAATGGCTGTATTCACGCTCGCTCTGGAGAGGGCAAGATGGGCAATGGGAATGCCTCTTTGTTTCAAATAGAGGATGATCAGGTGTGGGATGTGCTGTGCTCTATTGTGAAGTGTGCTTTTCCTAGCTAAGATTTGTTAAATTCCTGTGTCTGGGAGATCTGGTGCCAGTTGGAGAGGGGCTGTTTGTATTGTAGGGTGACTGGTGAGAATACAGATGGCAATGCTTTTTGAAGCCTTATTCGTTTTTAGCTGAGTGCTTCTGGGAGTGGTAAGGGAATGTTGCACACTACAGTAGAGCTCTCCTGAGAGGTGTTTTGTCTTGTCCTCCTGATCCTGGTGTGAGTGTTCTACTGAGAAAACATGTTGGCAGCCTTCCCGTTTATTTTTTGTACTGCTCTTTGCTGATGTGGCCATGTTTATGGGTTATGTAGGTTACAGCTCCAAGGAAAGTTTTTGTGGAATACCCTCTTACCTGTGAACATGAGAACAGCACCTAGATGGCAATAAGATGTTATAGAAGTGACTAGCTGGTTTAGAAAGGTTTGAAATCTTTGTCATGCACTTTGAGCACTTTGACTGGTTATTTGCACCAGTTTTTACCATGAGGGAAAGCTGTTTAGTCTCTGTGTGGTGTATGTACTTAGCTTGTTGTTTTTCAGGTTTAATTTCCCATGTATGCCTTTCTTGGAGCAGTGTTTTCAAGGAGAGTTGAAGTGTCTCCGTTGATCCCACATGAATCTGAAACAGGAGCCTAGGATTTGAATGTTTGTTAGTGAAGGTCCATCACTTCAGGGTTAGGGCTTTCCCACTTCGACAAGTGTAGCTGAGACACTGAGGTTTGCATCTTGCAGTGAGATAATTGCAAGTGTACAGCTGCAGGATCAAAATTGGAAATCTGCTGCTTGGGAAAAGTGAGTGGGGTTGAAAGGGCATTTTGGTGCTTTGGTAGCTTTTATGCTCTCTTGTCTAAAGTTCAGTAGAAGTAGTGTACTTGTAGTGACATGGCATCTAAGATATGGGTCTCTGAAGGGAAGTGTGTGGTAAATCTACTTGTGCCGAAGTAACCAAGAGAAGGAACTAAGGCATGGAAAAAAAGTTTATTTGTTGTAAGGCAGATCTGTCAGTAATAATTTGACCCCCTGACTCCTGATGTGGAATTGAATTACACTGTACTGTGAACCTTTAAGCAGGCTTTAAGCCTTAGAATTCTTCGGTGAAGACACCTGTTTTACATACAAGTGTAATTAAAAGATTTACATGAATTTAGAAAATGAGTCACTGAAAGAGGAACGAACAAGGGCTGTGAACTTGCTCGTTTTCTCAGCCTAGATGAAACCTAAACTGCATCTGATACTGGGAAGCTTTAGCTTTGTGTTTGTTTCTTTTCTGCCCATGTCTGTGTGCAAACTGGTCTCCTTTTGTTTCCTGTCTGTTGCCTCTTTCATCTGCTATGTGATGTTTGTGTGGACAGTATGACAAACATGATTGCTCGTGTGTTGTTCATGGTTTCCGTGAGCACCTGCATCTCCTTATCTCCGTTTTTTCCCCTCTTCTTGGTTTTTGATTTTTTTTTGTATCTCTGTGGCATATTGGTGCCAGATGCTTTTTGCTTCTGACTGGGAAGACTGCTGCTGGCATGTTGTGTTGTCAATAATTAATTTATTTTTATCTACTTTTCTGAAGTGCTGTTCTGGAAGACATTTAGTTTCTTGTATAGGATCGTGATAGAAATTCTGCTCTCTGTAAATGAGTACAAAGACTGCATTCAAACTGAATGTTGCTCACTTTTGTTTGAAGGCTGAGGAGCTTAGATTTCCATATTGCTGAATTCACTAAATGCCATGGATGCTTTTTCTGACTTTTGGAGTACTTCCTTTTCAAGGTTTCTGTAATTTTCATGTTTACAGACATTGTGGATTGTTCTAGTGACCTGTTTTTCCTTTATGGGCACACCTGCTGAATATATAGTTGCTTATTTATTTTTCACAGAGGAAAAGGTATTTAAAAGGTATATTTGAATCTTATTTTTTGCTAGCACTATTTTTGAGATGCTCCTCATTTGGTCATTTTTACTAGAAGAGCCTGTGTCATCAAAGAATTTGCCATCTGCCCATGTCACTGCAATGCTTGTGTTGCCTTTTAGTTTCTTTGTTGTGCCCTCTAGGGCACATGTGGAACACGTAAGCCTTGTTTTCATGCTTATCAGAAGGTGTCTTTATTTTTCAGGGATTTTACCTAAAGTTTTTGTGTTAGAAGCTCAGTTATTGAGTTTTTAGCTGTAGGTATGCATGCTTTAGTAGTCATGAGGTGTAAAGTGGGATTAGTCAATTAAGATTCTGTGGCAGGAGTCAATTAATACTCCTTCTAATTGGTCTTTCTACCTGCAGTGGTCGGTGCAGAAACATTCTTTAAAAGCGTACATGTAGCAAAGTTGTGGGTGCCTCCTCTGAGATGAATGTTGCCAGTAAAGTTCTAAGCCACTGCAGATATTCTGTTAAATCAAAAGTGTTCTGCTGTTTGTTGTCTGGGGAAACACAAACAAAATCATCTAAATGGCTCTTCCAAAACTCTAAATAGTCACTGCTCAATTTATTTAAGTGTGGAGCTTGCCTTCTTAGTGTCAAATTCTCTTCATTGGGCTTTCGTTTAAGTATCAGATTTGAAACACAAAAACCCATACTGCCTTTCCTGACTGGGGGAAAGTCTTGTGTTTCACTTTTCATGCATGTTTTTCTTTAGTAAATCAAAGTAGAAAGTTGTCTCATTGCTGTTTCAGATAGCATTGCAGCTTTGACAGCATGGGCTAATGGATACATATCTTGCTTGTCTTTGTGGGGTGGATGTTGACTGGCAAAATCTTACCTTCATTTTCTTGGTGATGGTATTGGTGTATTTAAATTATATATGGAAATTGCTTAGTATTATCCTGTTGCTAGCTTTCTCTGCCTGTTACATGTGCCCCTATCTCTGAAAGGGAGTCCCTTTTTGTATGTTGTAATCACTGGGAGTCACTGCTGTACTCCTTGTTTGGTATTTGCAGTTGCTGAAACATCCTTGATTGTCAAAAAGTTTCCAAATGTTCTTTCTTCCACTCTTTTTAAAAGAATTGTATAATGTTATAATGGAATTTTGTTCTCATGCTTCTTTCTTTCATTGAACAGTAATGAATTATTTGAGGAAAATATTTTTCTATTGTTTTGCTTTCAGTTTCATGTTTAAAATTTAATTATGATGTTTTTGCACAGAATGGGAGGAAAACCCTGGAAGGCAGATGGTGTCTTACATATCTCATGTTTTATTGGTTTTTTCTGTTGGTTTTTTTTTTTTTTTTTTAGTTGAGTGGGATGAAAAAGCTTGTGAACCCTCCCAAGGTTTCAATGTTACTTGGTACTTAAGATACTCTGACTGCTACAATGAAGTCTTCAACTTTGGGGTAAGAATTGCCTGGAAAAACATAGGTTATGATTTTTAGGGGTAAGCAGATCTTTGGAGGAGGGGATTAGAGATGTCTCCTTTGCATTCATATTACGATTTGGGCCTGCAAGGCACATTCTTCCACTGGAAGATAGCAAATTTCTGGAATAGAATTGTAATTATCAACAGCTTGCTGCAGTTGCTGACTTCTTTTGGCTTTTGTGTCAGATAGAAGGGTTTGTCAAAATTGTTTTAAGCCCAGGAGCTTAAGTAAGTACATTGACTCTAAAATAAAGTGTGTGAGTTTAGGGTAGTTGAAAATATTTGCAGTAATGTTTAATGACAGTTAATAGAAAAAAAATGAATATTTTTGAATATGTTAAGTCTAAATTCTTTTCTTTATGGATGCACATTGTAAGTATTAGCAATTTGAACAAAATGTATAGTGTTTCTATCAAATATGGTAGAATATAATTGTGCTTTCTGTGGTTAATATTTTTCCATGTTTACTTGAACTATTAATGAAGTATTAATTATGACAGTTATAACTACTAACTTAACAGGACTGAGTCTTCATTCTTTAATAATAATTCTTTAATAATTCAGAGTTTATATGTGTAGACTAAAGTTTATGTTGTCTGCTGCATTTTTACTTATTAATTCTTACTCAAAGCCTGTATACCATCATTTTTATAGTCTTGCGTGGTTTTGATGCCTTTAATTCTATGAAATGTAACTCAAGAGAGTGTGTAGAGTGAAACTTTGGAGCTCTGCACAGTCTTGCAGCTGTCTACTGAGATACACCATTTGAAATACTTGATGCTAACCTGAGGTTCTACTCTTTTTGGCAGGATGAACAAGCAGATAACTATTTTGGGACTACGGCCGAAGAGCATCCGGGTTGGTCAGGATACTATGCCACTGCTTCTCTCCTCTTTCCAAACTGCTCTGAGCTCTTCAGGCCTCAGGTATGGGTAGAAACCTCAGAGTTTGTTCTGTTGTCTTATACAGTATATAGAGAAGGTGGTAATTCCTCTTAAATCTATTAGTAATCTATGTAGGTGTCACTGTAGGTTGGGACGTACTTCTTTTTATCTGTTTATGGCAATGAAGCTGTGATGATGATTTCTTAGTTTTGCTTCACTTCTTGCTTGCTATTTTTTGCTAACATTTTGCTCATGGTAGTGAAAAAACCCCAACCAAATCACTGTAAAGTTCAATGCTTCTTTTTGTTTGTGGTTTTGTATTCTGAATTTGTTTCATTTACAGGAGGCTACTTGAGTAGTACTTGAGGCTGCTAGTTGAGTAGAAGTGGCAGCAGAGTAAAGATCCCACTAAACTTGAATCAATAAAGACTGGCATTTATTACTCAAATAATGTTCATTTAGAATAATGGAAATGAGTGGTGAAAAATGAGTTACTTAAGCACTGATAGCAGGTTAAAAATGAAAAAATAGTAGTGCTAGAACATGTTTGGAAGCATTCAAGTGAAAGTGAGAAGACAGTGCAAAATTAGTATAGGGGAGTAATGTGCAGACATCAGCTCTATACCAGCTGTGTAACAGCAGGCTGGTGACAATACCAGTATAATATGCTGTCTTTCTTTAATGCTATACTTAAGAATTGAAGGCAAATTATGGAATGTTGCATCCATGTTCAGCCATTCCTCATTTAGACAAAAGATTATGGATAGAAAATACTGGGAAATCTCATAACTGTTGAACCTAGTGTTGTGGGTTGCTTTTTGGTATTTTTGGTTGCTTGGGTTTTTTTATTAGGATGAAAGACAAATGCCTAAATATGACTTTTAATAATCTTCTCGCGTGCCTTTTATTCCTTTGATGGGTGAAAATGGCCTGAAAGGTTTTTAAAAAGAAAGGAAAATCTGGATGCCGCATGCTTTTTATGTTTCATAATATGAGAGATGCCATTTCTACTTCTACTTGGTTTTCTAGAAAAGATCTTATGGGTTTAGCTGTGTAATGTGAACTTGGGCATCTTAACTAAACGTGCTTGTGAAAGTCTTTAAGGTTTTATAAGTCTTTAAGTAAATTTTCATCCAATTCCTCTGAATAGTCTACTGAATTTTAAACAATATATTCTTCTCAGATACTAATTTCTGAAATTTCAGAGAAATTTCTTCTCTATATAGTTCAGCTTTTTTACTTGTGGTATAGCAGTTTCACTAGATTTCAAGTCCTTATAGTTTAGGAGAGTTGGCAAAATCTGTCTCTCTAATAGGCACTCACTCGTCTAGGGACTTACCTTTGCACAGATTAAGGCAGAAATATCAAAATTTTGTAGCTGTTTGTGTAGACTTTGTCTACTAATGGGGATACCCAACTGATTAATATTTCTAAAACAAAATTAACTTCACTGCTGTAATGTCTGGTTTCTAAAAATAGATACCTGTTATTTGAGGGGAGGAAAAATAACTCTCAAATGACAAAACATTAAGTATTCTACTCCCTGCATAAATGAATCAAACAATTGTTTGATTTAGAAAAATGAATGCTCCCTAATACAGCTGTTCAAAGAATAATCAGGTTTACTGGAAGCTGTTCTGGTAATGTCATGTTAATGTGTGAAGTGCCTATAAATGTTAAAATGCCTATAAAGTGTCTATAAATGCTTTACTTTTCTTATATCTTGCAGATTTTCTATAAAGAATTTGTTCATCCAGAGCCTCTCTCACCTGAGAAACAAGAGGTAGTTTTCTTTTCCTTCTAATGAGTGAGTGTAGTCATGGAAGAGGTATTTTTGGCATATTTATTTATCCATTTTTCTGTGGTTTTTTTCTTCCCCCTTAGAGCTTAAAAGATAAAAAGGAGATTGCAGGAAATCACACGATGGTGACAGATAAAACGGTATGTATACTGAATTTAAACACGTAGTGTAATCCAGCAGTCTTATTTTGTTTTGGTCTTGGTTTGCTTCTTGTAATTTATAATTCTTTGTATAAGAAATTGCTGGTAGCCTATTGTATGGTTTTTTGATACCTGGAATTTTTTAGCTTGAAGGTAGGTAGTGCTGTGTGGAAAAACAAGTAACTGCTTGTATATGTGAAATACAGAGCTGATACCATTCAAACTAATAGTGTAAATTAAAAA
>VZTN01018124.1:1235-19456 GCA_013400515.1 Erpornis zantholeuca
GTAGAAAAGTGACTGTTGATCCTCAGCACACAAAACCAACTGATTATTTGAGACTTGTTCCCTTCTGTTTTTCATAGAAATGAAACTCACAAAGGAGTTTAGAGCTGCCCTGGAGGGACCACAGTGACAGGCATCCTACCAGCAAAACCCAACATTTCTTCCTCAGCTGACATTCCTCTGGAAAGACAAAGATCATTTGATGTTTTGGATCACTAAACAAATACTAAGAAGCTTCCAGAAACAGTATTTTCTCATCTGATTATTTTCCTCCCAGGACACAGTTTGTGTTTTTTTTTCTCTTGTTTTTTTTTTTTCTTTTTGTTTTAAATGGTGTAATGCAAACTTGATTATGCTAAAAATAAGGCGCCATACAACCTGTATGTGCCACTAATGAACTATTTAGGACTAAAAAATTAAAATTCCGTTATTATTCAACTACAAAAGAGATTCTAAAAGATTCAAATCAAGTAACTTGGAACACCCTGTGGTGATGCATTTGGGACACTGACAAGTTGGCAGTGGAGGGGTAATAACTTCTTCAGAGCAGCAGAAGCTGCAAAGACACCATGGTCAAGATGGCTGGCAACAGGAGTCACATGTTCTGCACCTTGGTAGGACTTGTTTTACTGTTAAGTGAAGGCACTGAAGGAAGGTCATCTTTAGTTTAGTGATATTTTACTTCTAATGCACATTTGTATTGTTTACTAGGAATTTTCATATACTGCTGTGCATGAGGCAGACATGCTAGGAGATAAAATTCTATAATTTTTTTTTTATCTAAAGCCTACCTGGAATAAATAAATGACTACATTTGGATTTTTTTAGTCTAAGCTGATGCCAACAGAAATTTAAACTCACTGTGTGTTCACTGATTCATCTTGAAAACTTCATGAGTTTATGCCTGATAATCTTTGGCGTACCTGATAGAATTGTGCTGGGAGAGAATGAATTCTGGCAAGTTTGGTGCAAAAGAAGAACCCAATTCACCTTTCCTACACTCTGCCTGTCATCATGATATGTGATTGTCTTTGCTGAGAAAGAGAAACAGTCTTTTCTTTGCCACCTTTGCCATGAGATGCATCAGAGAGGAAGTCTTTTGAAATGCAATCTTAGTTCCTGAGATGTAGAGTTGATGGTCTTTAATTTGGATAGGACAGTATAGAAATGGGAGTAAGATGCAAGTTTATGTCATACTCCCCAAAGACCTTGGAAATTTCACATTGAACAATAAAGAGGAGCACTGGGACTAGATGTGGAAAAAAAAAAAAAGCTTAACCCACCTCAGTGTGATTCATTGATTTAGACACAGCTATATATGTCAGGTAACGATGAAATGTTGAGACAGCTGAGATTGTTCACTTAGTGAAGTCAATCCCTTTGTAAGTATTAGTGGTATTGAAATGAAGTGTTAAAGAATTAGTTAGCTGACTGTGAAAAAAAAATGAATAGGTCTTTCAAATTACCTAATGGAAAGCTAAAGACATTAGCTCCCAACCAGGGAGTATTAAAGGCCTTGTGCTGCATTCATTGACACGAATGCAATGACTATGAATCAAGCTCTACTGCAGAAGATAAACAGCTTTCTGATAAATATGTTTGGAAGGAATCCACTATCATGCATTTCAGGCTTCCCTAAAGCAGAAACAGTTCATGTGTGCTTAGACTGATGAGCTCATTGCTACTTTTATTAATCACTGCACTCTAACAATTAAAGATCATCAGTAGTATGTGTAGAATTTAAAGAGTAAAATGAGTTTAGTGTCCTTAAAAAGCTTAGAACTTAATGGAATATTACATTTCTCCAACAAATTGTACCAATTAGACTTCTTTTATGATCATACTTCTGAAGGATTTCCTCATTAGAAAGTGGGGCAGCTCTACCTAGAATCCTAAACTTGCAAAGATTTACATCACACAGAGAAACTTCCTTCTTCTCCCTCTCTTTCTGGGAAAAAGATTGTCAGCTCTGGGCTGAAAGGCAAGTGTTGCTCTTGAGTCACAGAACAGGTAAATTAGTATTTTATTGATGAATGGTTTCAGTTCTTTCAATTGATAAAATTAGAAACTTGAGTCTGCCAGCTGACAAGAGAGGAAGAATAAAATACTGTCTGGAGTCATGGAAACTAATAAATCCTCCCATGACAATATTTAACAAGTTGGTAGAGGGGATAAAATTACCTTTCATAAAAATGCTGTGCAGATGGTAAAGCTATGGGAATTAAGACTGGATCAAAATTCTCTAAAAACATCAAATCATGGAAATTGTAGTGGGGATTGATTAAGATGGTGTGGAAATTGCTTCTACCTTCTAATCCTCCAAGGACTTGTTCAAATATTTTGGTTAGTTGATAAATCACCCAGTGATTTTCAACATGTGCTATGTTTTGATACTTGACTTAAACACACAAATTTTACAAGTTAGCTCTTTATAATGTACATGGCCTGGTTTTGTAGGTGTTATGTATGCAATGTGTAAAGGGAACTCAGCAACAGGGCGATTCCTTAGATTCTACCCTTTTCAGTAAATAGACAATTATTCTGACACCTGTGTGAGTATTGGGTCTACTTGAAAGAGAGGCCTTGGTCTTTAGCAGAAGTCCTTTCTCAAGTCATGTAGGAGATGGCATGCAGCACCTTTCTAGTTTCTGTACCAAGAGGGTGAGGGACAGGGACAAAGGCTTGGGCTTCTCCAAAGATCTTTGCCACCAAACAATAAGTCCTTGGCAAACCCTGATCCTAAATGATATTATTTTCATGTAGACCGCTTAACTGTAATTACATGTGTAGAATTCTCATTAAATAAGATTCCCAGATTATTAGCACACTGTGACACTCCGTGTAACAATGGTGCAAAAGAAAACAGTTTAAGGAAATAAGAAACTTTGTGTCAGAATTGTATTACTTTGGTGATACTCTGATGGGTGCCCTAAAATTTTATCTGTTACTTCCTCAGTGGCAACTTCACACTTTATACTCATTCATTTTGTGTTGAGTTGAAAAAAATTGGGCATAGCTGAGAGAACTTCATGTCGGATTTTACAAGACAAATCAGGTACAACTGTAGACCAAATCCATGTTCTTCTGATTCTGTACTCCTATTTTTTCTTTCTTCAGTACTTCTCTGAACATGCTTCAAAAAGAAAGTTGTGCCATTTTAAGAAACCAAATGTATATTGACATTTGATTCGAGATAGAGTCAGTTTGAAATATAAACAATTTGTAACTGTTAAGATGCTTGAAGGCTTTTTCATTACATTCCTCTAAAATTTGGGCCACATAAAGGTCAGCAGAGAAAAGTAATAGTTGGAAAACAAAAAAGAAAAAATTTGTTTCAAGCAAAGTGAATGAAAATGAATAATTTTCTGTGAGATATGGATTTGCAGAGGGACTGATTAAAAGTGTTTTTTAAAAAACATTGCTTTTTCTACCAAAATGTTGTATATTACTGGCATGAAATACTTGTACAAAGCAAAGTTTTCATGATTTATGGTGTTTACTTTTTGCATAGCTCAGCTCAACAATGAAAGGAGTCTATGCAGTTGCTCTTGGGCTTAAAGTCAGCTGTTATTTAGTATCAACAGTCTATCAACTAATAAAAGCTACAGTGTTTGATTTACAAACATCTCCCTCCAGGGGAAAGTTTTTGTTTGTTAAAAAGGACCTTTTCCAGTGCTGTTACAAGAATCACAGAAATATTTGCTGTTTGGTTTAGGTTTATACATCTGGCCCCAGTTTCCTATCAAATATTTGCACTTTTGAGCTAAAAATTGCTGGTTTCTGTTAGCAGTGCACATATCAACAAAGGAAAACAAGAACAGTAGTGGGAGTGGAAGACTTTGATCTTTCACATTTTTCTTTCCAAATGCTGATGGTGATTTTTGACCCCCATGTGTTAAAAAGGTCAAAGAATCCACTGTTAAGTTCATGCCAGGTGTCCTCAGATTGACAACAGATTTGTTTTATGGAGCACTGAAAATGGAGAGAAAAAAGATGTTTGATCTGAGGTAGCACAAGGCAGGGAGAGTGAGGAAAAAATGCTTGTGTCGGCAGCATGCTTAAACCAGCAGAAAAGAACTAAAGCAATATTGTAATAGCAGCAGTGATGGCCAGTGATAGAGTCCCTGTCAACTACGAAATCAGTGTTGTGAATAGATGTTATTTAATGTGTATTGTTCATAATGATGTAGTTTGTTTACAATCTAAGCTGATTATAAGAAAAGAAGAGGAAAAATAAAGTAATGCACATTCTGGGTCAGGAATTAACCAAAGGGTTGAGACACACCATAAATTCATTTTTTGTAAGTCTGGAAAAAAATGTCCTTCATGTAAACACCTTTTTTTTTTTTCTGCTGCAGGAGCTGAGTGATTCCTACAATGCATTGTTTCCACACATTAATTGAGTCATGTAAATAAAGTGAGGTATTTCAATAACAGTAAGTACCTAAATCTTACATTATAGGATTAATGTGTTTTCTCTATAAAATGGTAATTTCAGACAATGTTGACAGCACACCAAATTTTAGATTTTGCTTTTCAAGGTATAGTTGCTTGTGCAAAGCATTTTAGACCTGCTGAATTAATGATTTTGGTCGCTCTTTTAAGTTATTTAGAATAGTACTATTACTAAGTAATAGTACTTTCACCTATTAGAACCTTGTTCCTGCATACTTAGAGCTCATGAGATTTGCTATAATATGTAAAACCATTAAAACTAACCTTAAGAGTACATTTAAATTATCATAACTCTCATTGTTATTCTAGACACCTTCCTATAATATACAAACATCACTAGAATAAATATTTAATTAAGTTTTTCATAAAAATATGTAATAAACATGAATGGCTTTGATAAGCAGGCATTATTTATTTATATAGAACCCAGTGTTTTTGAAGATTTTTTGTGGTAGGTGCTTTTCCCAGTGCAGTAGGTTGCCTTCAATGTATGCAACAGTAAGTACATGGGTAATTCTGTTGAAGTGTGTACACTTTAGCAGGACTGATGACAAAGTGAAAAAACATACCTTGATGGAGAATACCCAAAGGCAAGGCAGACAGAAAAATAAAGGGAAAAAAATGTTATTATACTCATTTTAGTCATAGCAAGTAGATACACAGAGGTTAAACCTCTTGCCTCAGGCCATAATGAGACTGTGAAATAGTAAGGAACATAACCCAATTTCTTTTATCAATTCAGTCTTAAGCATGAGATATCCTTCCTTTTGGAGAAAAATTGTCTTATGTAATTTTCGACAATGTCAGAGTAGCCTATTTCCCTGCTGTAAAGACTTGTGAGTTTCATTCTATACTGGTGGGAGTTTACAGCAACTCAGTGTTACTCACACTGGAAAATTGTGGAAGAGTTGATGGTAGTGTGTAACTAAAATGATTTTGCTAGTGTAATTACTGAGAAGTAATGAATCAGTTATCAAGAAACTGTAGGTGAGTAGAAGTATGCATATATGTCTGCAAAGAATAGGGAGGCAGCTTTCCAGTTTTACCAGCATGCCTTTTAATATTTCTTTAGATTTATTTATTTGAAGGGCTTAAATATAACTCTGCCTTGTATAATGTGATTGTGTAAGAATGCAACTCATATTCCTCACTGTCTTATTTACATATTTGTGTACATAATGCTTGTTGATAAGATCTAAATTTACTTAACAATTACTACAAAGAAGGAAAGGCAAAATACCACAAATTCAGAAATCCCTTCCAATGTAAAATAAATGGGACAAGTAGGAAGAGAAAGAAGGAAGAGAAAGAGGAATTTTTCTGCTTGTTGTTAAAAGTCCTATACTGACTTGTATCTATTCTGGGGCTTGGTGCTCATGTGCCAACTCTTTTCCTTCTTGTTCCCTGAGAAAGGCATGCTTGCTCTTAGGTTCAGTCTGTGTCACTACTGCAATAAGTTTTATTCACTCCACTGACGTAATGACAAAGGCACAGACTCAGACTGGCAGGGAATGAGAGACATTTATTCAAAGAAACGAGCTGGTTTCATACACTTCTTCGAGACCCAGTATTTCCTTATATGGTGTTTTTCACCATGCAACCTATCACAGTGTCAGTAACACTCTTTCTTAATATCCTTATCTGGGGGTGATCACATGCTCTCCACGTGTCCAGCAGCTCCCTGCAGGCTCCTCTCTGCAGGGCTCTGTCCTGTGACATCTCCTCCCCGCAAGGTGGGGTGGAAAAAAGCCTCTTTGTCCTGTCATGGCCTTCTGCAGGCACATCCCACAGCCCTCAGTTCAGTTCCATCCTATCTCTTCCTACACCCCATGGTGGTGATTTCAAGGCTAGTGGCTTTCTCATGCTCATGATTTTCTATTTATATAATTGTGTGCACCCCTTTTCTTTCTGGAGGAATCAGAGAAACAGCCTTCTCTGGTGTGCCAGGCAATTAATGACATCCTTCAAATTCTGTCTGTGTACTTAAAGTTATGAATGTTTTATTAGTAATGTACAGAGAAAGAAAATGGAAGAGAGTGATGTGTCCTGAAAACTAATGTTAAATTGTCACAAAAGTCTTAAAAAATTTTAATTCCTTAATATGGTTCAAAATTGTTTCTCTTTTTTAAAATCTGTGCTGTGCTTGTGACACAATATGTATATGCTTTCTGCCTTCTTAATTTTGAAAACTAAAGATCAAATCAGCTTCATTGAAAGTTACTCACCAATCTAGTTTTTGAAAACCAAGGACATGATTTGACACTAGCTATTGTACTCTAATCACACTTAGAATTAAGTTTATCATTGAAGAATCTGGCTTAAAATATAGACAAAAAAACCTCCATCTTTACTTAACTTGACATTTGGTCAATAGACACATTCCATGGATTTTCCTTTAAAGAAAACAAATTCACTGTGTTAGAAAAAGCTTCTCCTTCCATTGAGGTGAGAGGCCTTTGAAGTCAATGACACAGTGTGTAGTTTCTTCTCAGCTATTAAAAACTTCTGCTAAGTAATCTCTGTCATGTGAGAAGAGGCATTTTTGCCACTTGTCAAACCTCCAAAATAAAGTTTGTTGCCCAGCTGGCTCAAGCTGGAATATTTGACTGTGCCTTTTGTTCTGAAATAACCATAGCCTAGTTATATTTGTGAGACTGAACAATTCCCACTGAATGTATTAATGAAGTAGTCTTTGGCAATTCCCCAGGCTTTTGACAGTCAAAGGTTGTTTAGATAAAGGGAGTATTGGTGAAAAAAAACAATATGAATTTAATATGGAATTGTGAATTAAGCCTGTAAACTAGCATGTCATATTAACTTTTTGCTTTTAAAGGCTTCAGATATTGTTTTTTTCTCCATAGAAATACAATAGTTATCTTAATAGCTTTATCAAACCTCATGCAGAGGGTTTTTTTCTTTTAAATTCTTTCCATTGTCTCTCAGATACTAGCACTGATGGAGATTTTAGGGCACAGGAAACCCTAAAATATTTAACTGTCTCTCTCAAAAAAAAGTACTCGAGAATAAGATTGAGATTGATTTCATCTGTCTGCAAGTACTTGAACACGGATCTTCTTTCTTTTTTTCCCTCATTCATTTTTTTTGCCCAAGTGGTATTTGTTTAGGATGCTGTTTCCTGCATTGTACCCCACACTATATAGGATGTTTTTTGACTACTGCTGAGCAAATAAAGACAAACAGCTTTCTGTCCAGCTGATGGTTTTATTCAGGTCATGTTTTAGATAATTTCTAGACCTTAGTTAAAATTGAAGTTTTGGCTGTAGGAACTGGGGTCTTCTTGTTCCTGTTGCGTCTTTTCCTTAACCTGGAGTGAAAATACTCCAGTTGACTTTAGTGGAAGTGACTTTAATTAGATCAGACCGTGCTAAATGTGCAGATGCATTCAGAATGGAGAATGTTTTCCCATAATTGCTCTATACTCGGCAGTTATAAATATGTTCATAAAGTAGCTTAGACTGATGGGAGCTGATGAGATTCTGAGCAATGTAATTATATACTTTTGCCATCTAGTACAACCAAAAAATGTTTATCTGTTTTTTTTTTCTTGTCTGTATTAATAAGCTGTAGAAGTAAATAAAAATCCCTGCAGCAGTGGAAAGCATAATCATCCTGATTGTTTATTCTGAAAATCCCATTCACTTAAAGGGCTGGCAGTCTTGTCTTGAGTAGCAGCACTGAGCAGATGCTTTTGTTGTAATAGCCAGAGAGGAAACTTGGACTGTAAAGATTGCATTTTTAATAGCAATGCAGCAGTTTTGGCATAACAAACTTCATAGTGCTGTCCCTGCATGTGTATTCTTGGACAGCTCATGGAGGAATCCTGGCAGGTACTATTTCACAATGATCTAGGTGATACCTGGATAGAATAGCTCTTCTGAGCCTTATGTGCAACCATATGCCCCTGCCCCCCTTTTAGAATCGCTGGTGTAATTGCTGTGACTGGTCCTATCAAGCATAACACATACTGATGTTAATCATCATTCTTTTGCCTCTCTCCCTCTGGGGTTGCTCCTCTGCATCTCAGCCTGCTTACTCCTTAATTGTATCTGGGGGCCCCAGATTTTCCTTGCATTTCTCAGTTTTTGTCATTAGATCATTACTGCTCTGCAGACAGACTCAGGCTGCATTACCTTTGTTGGCTTTTTGCCAGATGGCTACTATTGTTTAGATAATGCTCAGGTAACCCATAGTAAACACTGCACTGCCAGAGCTTTCTCTAAAAGCAGTTTTACAAACTCGCTCAAGATCTCTGGGAAGCTAAAGGGAAAAAATAAAAAAGTAAACCATCATCTTCTATAAGTAATTATAATGGTCTTTTAAAATTCACTTTCAAATATGATAGAAACAGATAGAAATAATTTCCCTAAATTCCCTAAATAATGCCCAAGTGTACTATGATGCAGCATGTGGAATAAACTTGCTACCTATTAATTTCTAATATAACTCCATCTACAAGACTGCTCACTAAGATACGATGGGCAAGATGGATAGAAAAGGGAAAAAGGACAACTTCTGGAAACATTTTCTCCCTAAACTTTATGGCTGCTAAACTTTCTGCTTTCCTTTCTTACAGTCCCCAGGGAAGAAGAGATGTTTTCCTCATGACAGGCTATAAACAGTCTTTGAAAAAAGGGTTTGCCCAGGCAGCCCTGGTGATGTGCCCACAGGGATAGGGAGCAGTCCCCTGCTTGATAGAGAGGGTGGCTGGATGCACTCAGCACAATTTTCTACCATTGCAGGCTACTACTTTCCTAAAGAATGATGAAAACAGACTTCCCTGCATTCCAGCATCTGTGGATCATGTCAGATAATAGAAATGAATTTATGCATGGATTCCTTATAGACCAGTTGCCAAATAGTTACTGATGCACTTGATTTCCTCACGTTAACTTAATTTATAGTGAACAACTGTAATGTAAGGAAGCTTTCATGAACTAACAACCAGCTGGTTTGCAAGTATATAAATTGTACCTCAGGTAAACTCCACAGAGCCAGTCACCAGGAGGCCACTGACTGCAAGAAGCTTACAAGGCAACAAAGGCTTTTAGCAGAGAGGGAGAAAATTCCTCTTGTGTAATTCACACCTGCACACAACCTGCCTTTTAAGGGATGTGCTGGGGTTTGGCACATGACGGTGTGCTTTTGCCAGTTACTTCTGCTTGAGCTTTGAATTGACACATTCCACAATGACTCTCCCATCAGCAGTTCCTGCATCTTCCAAAACACTGCCAGGCAGGGCTTCTCTGCAGGTTATTAAGCCCCCCAAGGAGCACTGTCTGAAAAGAAAAAATAATAAATAGAGATGATGTTTACAAACCATACAACTTCTTATTTTTAAGGAGATAAATAGGAAGAGTTTTTATTGGAATCTGTTCAAGCCAGTATTTGTTCCTTGGTGTTTATCTCATGGAAGAGCCAATCCCCATATATTCAGATACAGCTTCCTGAAGCTCAGCTCCTCACTTCACATGTGACTCAAAGTGAACTGACTTGTGGTTCAGTATTGAGCACCTGTTGCTCCTACGAGCTTCACTGGGAGCCATTTGTACTCATCATTTGGGATAATTGGGCCCTTGGAGATTCTGGCAACAGTACTTACAGTCATGGCGAGGAGGTATCCCTGCCTGTGGCACAGACGTGGCAGCCTGTGATTTCAAGGGTTGTTGCTGAGTCCAGCAAACTGTAACAATGAATCAAGGGAGGAAAATTGTAACCCTAAATTTGGGGTTTTTTAATTTATTTTTTTTTTTAAATTTCATTTTCCAGGCAGGCCTTCATTTTTATGTAGCTCTTTTCTCAAAGCCTCCTCCTGCCCTGCAGAAACTGGTCCCATAGATGAGCTTCCAAACTTTCCCTGTTGAAGCAAGGAAAACCTGCAATCCTGTAGATATACAGCAGTTTCAGACTGCTTCTTTCTATCACATTGCCTGATAATCTGACTCTCACTTATTGTAGAATTTTTAGGCATTTAACCAACACAAGCCCTCAGCTGATGTGTGCATACTATTTTGCCTTCTCGGTGGTTCACTTGTAATTTGCATTTTGTGGATGCTTCTCACTGAATTTGGGAAATTAGGCAGGTTTTTGAATGTATTTTGATTGGTTGGCAGTAAACATCGGTATACAGTTTTAGAAAAAATATTAAATCATCAGTAACTAATGGTAATTGTCACTCCTGGGAGAGATTTTAAGTCTTTTAGAGGGACCCTTTAGTAACATGGTGTTGACTGTTCTCAGCTGTCAAAGTATTTAGTAGAAGGTTTAGCAGAATGACTTTAAATGATTGTAATATTAGTGGAACAAGATAACCACACATGGAGGGAGCAACAGATAAGTCCATTTCACATGCAGAAGGCTGTGAAAAATTTACTGCTATATTTGAGAGATGGACAAAAGGCTGCAAGCAGAGAGAAAAGAGGACATTTAATGTCACAGCTAAACAGCCATCAAAAGACAAAAGGTACATGAACCCTCCTGTGTGCCAAAAAATCAGGAAATATATCTTATTTGAAAATTGCCGTCCTGAGCCCTTCGGATTAGACCTCACTTCAAATACCTACTAAATATGATTGTGTACAACAGGACCATCAAGCTTAACTTTTTTCAGGAGATGGTTAAGAATGAGAATTCTCACAGTCTGTCTGTTTTCCTATTTTGTGTTACCATGACAGAGGATTTTGAGGACTGAGCTGTGTTGCTTTTTTTTTTTTTTTTTTTTTTTTTTTTGTGTTTATGGTTTTCGGGGTGTTTTTTTTTTTTTTTTTTTTTNTGGTATGGAAGTCTCAGACTTAAAATCAGGAAACTGCCTGTGAATTTAGTTTGTGTGGTTTTAGGGATGATAAAGGGCAATATTTTTTTGGATAAGAGGAAAAAACTCTTGGTATGTTACAAGAGCTGATCAATGGGATCCCTTCCTGGAATAGGATTGCAATCAGAGACTCTAGCTTTGGGATCTCCTTCAGCCCTGTGAACCATTCTAGCTTCATTGGGCTCTCCTCTGGTCTGTGGAGAAACCAACATGATCAGACTCTCTGGACAAATTTTCATAAGGAGGTCAAACTGTCTTACCCCTCATCTTTCCTTACAGGGCATTGGATTTTTGTTCCTGTGCATTTTGGAAAAGGTATCTCCTCAGACAGGTAGGTGTGTTGCTAGAAGAGGGGTGTTGACTTTTGCAGCATCCAGAGCACTGGCTGGCATGGGAGGATCAATATCAGATGGTTGGATTATGAAGTTTTGACAATTGTTTTTATATCAACACTTTCCTTAAGCAAGGGAGGGAAATTCTTTCTTCCTTGCCAAGGTCTGCATAAACCAGCAGTCACTTGTGGCAGATTGCATGCTGATCCATGCTTTAACATTAGCAGTTCTTGATTCTCCAGGCTGAGAGAAGGGCTGTCTGCAAATTTCCATCCCTTCCTCTTCTGCTCCAGTCAGCATGTCAGCTCAGCACCACGGTTCCTTTTCTGCTTCTCGACAAAATCTGTGGGCTTTAAGTGGCAGGATGGAAGTGGCAAGACAGGGAAGCTGGCACAGGGAGCTTGAATATCACAACTGCTTCCTGGAAGAAACCATGGGGCAGATTCTGTCTCTCATGCCAGCTACTGTGTGGAGGGCACAAGAGGCTTGGACCCACATCAGACACCTGCAGCTGAGTCCTGGTGCCAGCCAGGACTTGCAGAGCAATTCACAGCGCCAGGAGCCTTATGGAGGCACAGGGTCACTCTTCCAGGGTTACAGACCATTACACACAGAATGAATACACAATAGTAAGCTGTGATTTATTGTCACTACAAGACTTTGTATTCAGGTTCTGGTTGATTAATTAGGGTTTTTAATAGTGAAAAGAATGGCAGCTCCATCTAAGCTATATAATGGCTGACAGTTGACTGAAGGCAGGGTGAGAACAGTAGAAGTGGAAGTGGTGCCTGGCTGTTGATAGGCCTTACTTTCATAAAAGGAGCAGAAAGCAATCTCATAGCTAGGAGAATTTAGTGAGGCTTCACAGTGCCAAACTGAGGCAGGAAGCTTAGAGACTGAATAGCAAATAGTTTGAATAAAAATGACCAACAGCTCCTGAGTAGGGAGACAGTGCCTGCTCCCCAAGACGTTCCAGGTAAGAAGTAAAACTATGAAAATTTGGAAAATGTGAGACACATAAAAATAACTGGAAAATGTGACTACTCTAAAATTTCTATGTCATCTTGGTAACCAGAAGACAAAGTAGATGAATTATTTAGAAGCTAGTTATGTTATAAATAGTTGGGGGGGATTTTGGTTTAAAATTATACTGTCCCTGTAATTTCAACATTTTATTTAGTATTGAAAAACAACTAAATGAAAGAGAAAAGAAGGTGAAATACTGTGATAGGTGATATTGAAGTCTAGAACATCAGTTAAGCTGGAGAACTGTTGTATTAAACAATATTAATGTTTTGAAGAGACTAGGGCAAGAAGAGTAATTTCTGGTTTCTAGGAGACAGTGTAAAGAATGAAAGAAAAAATAATAAAAGGGTATCTTTGCTGTTTTTAATAAAAGTCTTAAGTTAGAAACTGAAACAGGAAAAGAAAAATGCAGAAATCGTTCAGACCCAAGCAGCTGAAAAAACTGGTTAATATCAACGTATCTGCCATGAAATGCAAGTAAATATTTTCTAGTAATTTCTGTCACTAAAGCTGTGGCACAGCTGAAAACAAGATTTCAGCTTGTTTATGCATCAAAAAATATAGAACAAACACTATGACATTGAAACCAGAACTGGACTTTAAAAGTGATAAAATGTTCTGTCTAACAGCATGATAGGATCTAAAAAGTGTTTCCATATGTTTTTTTTTTTTTTTTTTTTTTTTTTTTTTTTTTTTTTTTTTTTTTTTTGTCTTAAGATAAAAATGTCCTAAATGTTGAAAGGAAATGAAAATGTTTGGAATAGCTTATTGGTGTTTATCCAGTTATTGCTTTCCTGACTAAATATTGCATAAATATAGATGTAAAATATAAAGTGTAGAAACTTTTCTATTAAAATTTTACATCGGTAAACTCTTAGTGAAATAAAGATTAGAAGTTTGACATGATTTTAAGAAATTTGTGTGGCTTCTCTGATGCACAAAATATATATGTAAACTGTTGGATGGTATAAGGACTTTGCATCTAAATACTTTTATCTGACTCAAGATACATATGTAAAAGTAATTCTAAGTTTTTAGATAAAAATATCCCAATCTAGGCGTTACTTTAAATAGTGCTCTGATTGAAATGATGATGATGGATAGAAAAATAAATTTGACTGATTTCCAGAATTTTTCCAAGATGCAATGCCCTTTTAAGGGGATAATTTGATGGGGAGAAGAAAGATTTATAATGCAGAGCTACTTTCATCTGAAATTATGAAGAAACTACCTGCACCCCGTTATTAATTACTATAAATAAGATAACTTCTGAAAAAAATCCAGCTACTTGTAAGTAGGAGCTAATCCATGACCTGTACTTTACAGATCTGGGTGTATGGTGTATTTTTTCAGTTTATCAACAAAAGTAAAAAATTGTAAAAAAACCCCAAACAAAACACAAATAGATTATTGAGGTGATGAACTTTTCTACTGGTATTTCATTAACACCTCAGCATGATATAAGAGGCACAGATTTGCTCTCTCTTTGCCATCCCCTGGGAGCAGAAGAGGGGATGGAATTTCCTTTGTCATAGAGATGGAGGCTATGCCTGGGTAAGTGGTGAGAAGACTGATGCAGAGCTCTGGATTTCCCTAACAAAATCTGGTCAAAACCACTGTCTTCAACAAAACTGAAATCTCAGTTTTAATTAAATAATTTTTTCATTTTTAGTTAAATATTTTGGGGATGTTGGGGGAGGCGCAGTTACCATCTCCACACAATCAGCACCCATGGCTGCCCATCTTCCTTAGAAAAGACAACCACAAAGATGAAACCAGCCACAGTTTAGAAGTGCTTTTCTAGAACCCCTAGCTATGGTTTTAGGCATATGGTGGCCAGCTGTTGTCAGGCTTATGCTGACATGCCAGGATTTGTAATGTTGTGCTCAGTGCAAGTTTGCCATATATTACTTTTAGAACAAATTTAGGGGGAGTAGCATAGAAAGGGGAAGGAGCAACTTTTTTTAAGACCTGCTATTTATCATGATTTTGCCAGGATGAACATTCTTAGAGTTGACATAAACCTGAGCATCCGATTTCAAGTTATTCAGTTTTTGTGCTCTCCAATAAGATTGTGGAAATACAGTGATCATCCTACAGTGATCATCCTACAGATACACTTGCACCAGTCAGCAAGACAAAACTTCTGAATCAATACCTCTGCTCTCCCACTGATATGGCTCATGCTAGCATGTATATTTGCAAGGAGGAGATTGTATCTCACAGACAGTATTCCTAAAAAAATAATGTTCCCACCTTCCTCAGAGGTGGGACAAAAGGGTTTGTGGGTGACAAGATTAGTATATTTCATTCTTTGTGTTTGATGTATGTTAGGGAACTGTTTCACTTCACTTTTCATATACACAGAATCAGCAAAGAATGGCCAGTGACAGAAGTGAAAGGCTGGAAAGGAGATGCAGACGTCATCTATTTGATCTCATCCTCCTGCTCTGCAGCAAGGATCTCTTGGGAGATGGTTGTCATACTGCTTTTTAAAAACCTGCCAGCTGCAAGGGTGTCAGAGCTTTCATACATAGGCAGTTCCAGTGCTTAGTTGTCCACAGTTTGACCACTGACAACTGCTTCCTAATATATTAAGTGCCCACTGCTGTCACTGAGTATTCATAATTCCTCAAGGAACCATGGAGAAAATCAGTCTTTATACTCCTCATTGCAATACTTCAAGTAATTGAAGAATTTACATTCTACTCTCTAATTTTTGCTCTCTAAATGGAAGAATTCAGCTTTTTTTCCACCTCTCTGCAAAGCTTAACAATTTCCAAACCTCTCAGCATTTTTGTTGTTCAACTTTATGTTCTCACTAATTCCTCTAGCTCCTTCCTAATGAGGCACTTCAGCCATGACATCGTCAGAGGAAAACAGAATTACTGCTTCTGCTTATGGGTGACCTCCCAGACAATGTTCCTTTTCTTGCAGCACCTGCATATTATTAATTTGACTTATTTTATTGCCATGTTTTTACTCTCAAACCTTTCTTCAGTGCTGCTGCCAGCACAGTAATTCCCCAGTTTATGTTTGTATATTGGCTGTTTTTCCTTTTTAAATGACGTACTTTATACTTTTTCAATGCTGTTAATATAGAAACACCAAGGCTTACTAGAATTATGTATTGCCCATGGAAGATTTCCATAAAGTATCACCTGATTCTTAGGATTAAAGATCATTAATGTTTATTTACCTGTACCTTGTTATTTTATTTGTTGTATTTGTCACTTTGCTCTGCTTTGTATATGCTAATGCTTGCTCATGCATACTTTATGAATATAGAAATTAGATCTCATTAGCTTGGTAATTAGGCCAGTGATAAGTAGCTGTTTGTTTACTGTTCAGGGCAAGATTTCTACAGAATTTCCTTTCCTTTCATGCACAGTTGTTGTTTGGAATCTCTGTCGCAATAAAAAAAGTATATGGAACTGTAATATCTGCTCTTAATTGTTATTGCCAGCTCAGTACAATATCAGATGGACAGAAATAAAAGAGAATTGGAGCATCCTTTAGATATCCAAGAAGCCATGTTATGATGTGTATTAGTAAAACACTTAGATCTTCCTGCCTTAGTCTAGAGTTCTATAGGCTGTACAAACATGCAGAAAGAACTTCCAAAAGACAGCAGTGGAATATAGACAGAGGGATGCACAGCAATATTATATGTCATTTCTGCAAATTGGGTTAGATTGAATGTTAATGACATGTAGAAACCTCTTGCAATGGAGATTTTCAGATCTCCTACTTGCCCTTAGATTTCAATCCCCCTTGGTCTTGGAGCCCTGCTTCCCCCATGTCCAGCACTCCCAGGACAAGGGGTTCCCTGTGGATTACTGATGAATCAATCCCTGTGAGAGAGGAACTATTCACAAGAATTAATATTAATCTTTTGGAGGGTACGTGATAGCAGGTTTTTTTTTTTTTAAGATCAGAATAATGCTTGTACCCCAGTTCTGAAACATCTGTAGAAATGAAGGCAAAAATCAGGATTTCCAGCTCTGAAAAAGCTCCCAGCTGGTGGAACTATTTCTACATTCCTTAGTTCATCCATTAGAGTAGGGCACAGGAACCTGCAGAAAAAACCCCTCAAAAAAACCCTAGAAACTAACTCTTATTCTCAGCTCTCTGAAACAGCATGTGTTGGTTGAATTAACCAACTCTTCATCCTGTGGTATTTGCTGATTATCAAACTAGGAGATAAACATTGGATATGTAAGTGAATTCTTGTGAAAAAAAAAAAAAGGAGATTTCAGAGACATCCTTGGCTTTGCTGACTCCCTGGAGAGTTCCAGATAGTAGAGCAGGGAAATGCAGGAAATCCTTGCAGGGAAGGTTACATAAAATAAATTACCTTCTCATTTAAGGCAATAGAGAGAAAGGATCAACCTGTTCCTAGACAATGCCTTGTTTCAGTTTCTTTGTCCAGCAATAATCTGCTTAGCTAGTTGAGTCTTTGGGTAGTTAACAGCATAAACCAAAAGCTCACTTAGGTAGGGAAGTCTTTGATCATGTATTGTCTGTATGCTTTTCCATTATGAAAAATGTCAGTGTTAGGAAGGAAGTAAACATTACCCTTAAGATTATTATTTGCTAAAAAGTTTATCCAAATCAGGCAATTAGCTGACTATCTCATTAGTCAGCTTGCCAAAATGTAATTGGTATTCTGTGTTTTGTGCTGTGATTTTTTTTTCATTGATTTCTCTGGCCTTTCAGTTTATTTTTAGAAATAGAAAATGTGTCATTCTGGCTGCTTTTCTCATTTCTGAGAAAACAGAATGTCCCACAGTGGGGGAGTTTTCAGGTATTCATCAGCTATTCTTGAAAAAACATATGATCACACCATGGCTGCTCTGAATCTCAGTAGATGAAAGTGGGGAAATAAATTGCAGAATGCTTTAGGATGTGAGGAGTTGAGAAGAATACGTATATTTGAGTCTATTTTTTATAAATAGTACCTGCCTTTTCTGAAAAACTTTATCCATAGTGCAGGAGAAATCTTTGCTCAGTGATGTAGGATATTTGTCTGAAAACTGTTTTTCCAGATCTCAAAATGCTGCTGAGTATTCACAAATATAAACAGAAAAGAAAATTTTCAGTATTGATATTTTTGTTTAAATCTTGAAACAAGTCAAGTATTAGTAAGGTGGACTGTGATTTCAGGACTTTGCATTTCTAAAGTGTTTGGCACAATTGACTGGCATGAATTTTTCTTTGAAATGAGCAGAAATCTTATGTCTTGTATTCTCTTTCTCTCTTTTTTTTTCCCCTCTGCAAATTTAATGGATACTTCTCTGGAAAGTGTACTCATCTCCCCATACCTCAAACTCCAAAGTCCAAGTACAGGGAGGAGAGCAGCCTTTAGAGGAGAAGGCAGGGAGGCCAGAGCTCATCCTCTGCTAAGTGAGGTCTGCTAGGAGATATAGCCAACATTAGGCTTTAACACTTTTTCAGGTCCTGCCTGGAAGTATTTCTGTGGTTTGAGCATGATTGAACAGGCATGTTAAATTCAGTTACAAAATCTATTGTGTGAATCCCTTGGGAATGCGTTGTCAAATAGCAAATGAGAGTGACTGAGA
>VZTN01018124.1:19475-42168 GCA_013400515.1 Erpornis zantholeuca
GACTGAGACCTGGCCTAGAGAAAAGGGGCTTCTCTGCAGTTGTCTCTGGCTTCCTGGTGATCTCTAGGACTCCCTGGCAGGGTTTCAGAGACTGTAGAAGACCTTTTAAACAGTAAAAAAATTGATAACCTTTATTTTGGATTATTTTCTTTCCTTGATATTTAATTTTTGTTCATCAGAATATGATTGAAATTTGTACTATTAAATGCAATCAAAATTTTTCCAAAATGTTCCACAGCTATTGTTTTTAGTCATAACATTCTGTTCTCTGTGCATTTTTCCCAATTACTCAAAGTATGTATGTGTGTAGAGGTTCACAAAAAGTTCTTTTTTGTCTTGAAAGGTCCAGTTATCTTAATAAACTCATTTAAAACTTGCACTCTGTGTGAGTTATTTATAACATACAAACCAAAATTAAAAGAAAATATTTCTTAGATTGCCTCTGTGACAAACCAAAATGAATTAAGTAAAAATTTCAACATTAGTTAGTTGGGAAGAAGTATGCATTCTTTTAAATAATGTAAAATTATAAATTTAAGAGACCACTGACATTTGGAAAATGTGTGGAACTCATCAAATGATTTTTTGTTGTGAGTGGTTTTCTCGAGTCTAATTAATATGGATATTGGCTGGCTTTGCTGTAAGTAGAGAGTTGCTACATATCTAACATGCAGCAGGAGACAGAGGGCTGGTTTCCTGAAAGCATGATTGTGTGGTAACTATCATTGATTTTTCTGTATTAGAACCTCTCCTATGTTATTTTTCAGGCTATGCTCCTATTTCCAAAGCAATATTTAATTCCAAACTCACAGATTTCAATTCATAAGTATCTTGTGAGGAATTCTAATTAGTGTTTATGACTGCATCTAAATCAGGTAAGTTCCTTTCGCTCTCTGTGACGTCTCATCATTGCAAATGATGTAATCCAGGATAATGGGATTGAACAGGCTCCCTCCCTTTTTGATACTGATTAATATGTAGTGGGTATCTTGGCCCAGCAGTAGATGATGCACTGGAAAAGTCCCATGTCAGTGGAGAAGCCGAAGTCCATCTTCACTGGAGGAGGAATTCCAGGAAATTCTAAGCTACAGGTGGCATAGCCCCAGTAACAGGCTGGGGGAAGGGCCTCCAAATTTTAGGTAGGAGAACATGAGTGGGGTTGTTGCCCCTGCCCACTGCTTCATCTAATAAACCAATGATGGAGACAACTCAGTGGAAACCAGTTGTGCCACAAATTCCTGATTCAAAAAGTAATCAGCAATAAAAGAAGGAGTAGGGCATATTGACAGGACTCTACTGTATCTTAAAAGCAAGGTCCAATTAAGTAAAATTTCACTATTAAAAGGTAATTGCTGCAACTAATTGTAGAAAGACTTCAGTCCTTATGGTCTTTGCACCATGAGGTGCTGCATGTGGCCACAACTTCAAAAGAATGTATTTAAATTTCTGGTTTCTTGTATCTTGAAGGAGGCAGGGGTGTGAAGTCAGAATTCCTGCTATTACTGTTGATGACAGATCCTGGGTACTACACTCTGGCTGCTTGCCATTAATTCAGGATAATTAATGAAAAGGAAATCTCATTGTAGGGAACAGAGATTGGATCAAACAAAAATCCAAGAAAGACACATTGTGTAGTCATCACGTTAGGAGGTGAACATGGGTCCAAAGAAGAGCACAGCAGGTGAAAGAGAAGAAGATGCACGAGCTGTTAATGTGGTCTTTTGGACAGCTTTACTTTGAAGGGAGTATGTAATTTATGTGCAATTATGAGGAAAGCTGTGAAAACCACTGCTGGAAAGAAAGGGAATCAGGACATTTTCATTGCTGTACTCCCTTCTACTTTAAGATGTGACAGATCACATTCCAGTGGGAGAATTGTGGTTTCTGCTACAAGATCTATAAACACCCCAAAAAAGTTTATGGCAAATGAAAGAACTGTGAAATTTCCCTCTGTTCTCTCCTTTCAAATTTATAACCTGAAAAATGATCCAGTACAGTGCTGTGGGAGAGATGTGTATTAAAAGCATTTTGCAAGGCAGAAAGATTTCTCTGGATTGGGCTTCCTTTATGTAATGAATCCCCATCCAAGTATGACCCTAAAAAAATTATGGAAGATTTATCTTTTCATCCTTACTAGTTTACCTCATGATTCTGTATATTTTATATCTTGAAGTACTCTCTGCTGATGAAATTTGATAAAGATCCAAAATTTTGTTGCAGGGATGACAGAATAGGAGATGAAGGATCATGTATGTTACACTTTCTTCTTATCTGCATTTGGCTGGTAGTGCAGTGTTTCTTGCATGTTGACTTCATGGGCCATGCATGGTTAAAATACTAGGAAAGGAGAAGTGTCCTTGGATGTAGGTTTGAAAAAGCACAAATGATTAATTTCTAGTTGTGAAGCAAATTGAATTTCAGAAAGAGTTGGGTGGCTTTAGAGAAAATCCGGGTGGGTTTCTTTGGCAGACTCTGTTTCCACAAAGGCACCCTGAAAACATAAAGGAGAAAGTCCCTAAAAAACTAATTACCTGATACATATTTCTAGCAGGGATTGTCTCTTTATTTGCTGAGAGGGCATAATGGGAACCTGATTCTTGGCTGAGGTTTGAAGGCAGTACAAGAATATAAATAAAATATTAATAGTTCTGCACAAAAGGAATGTCAGTATTGTAGACCTTTTACAAAATAATTCATTCCATAAACTAACCCTTTTTCGTTTTTGACAAAGGAATGACAGGACTATCTTTTCTATAAATAAATATTCTGATTTACTTTAATATTCCATCTAAATAAATTTTAGCTATGTGTTAATTTATTATTAATCCAGTTTTGTTATTCTACTTGTTATATTTTCATCACATCTGATGGCAAGCTGGAATGATCTGGTTCAAATGCCCAGATGGGAAATCAGTCCTGCCCTGAAAAGCTGGCAAGCCAGACCTTACTAGTAAAAACATCTGTAGACCCCAGAGCATACATGGGCCTCCAAGGAAGACACTACACTCCAAACCATGGGGGATACCTGCTGTTGCCACTGGCCTCAGGGACAGATGTTCCAGGCCTCAGAACAATGGGAAGTTCCAGGTGAAAGATGGTGTGGCTGCACTGTGGAAGTTATTTCAGCCCTGTGGTGTTGGTGTATGCAAAGGAAGGGAAAAGAGACTCCTTTTTTCTCTTAACTGTCTTGAATGGTCAAATACTTGCAAAGAATATAGAAAGGACTTGAAAGGAGATTTAGAGAATGGGATAGCAGCCTTGAAATATGCTTTGTAAAAGGTGTTTGTATGGGGTACGTGTCATGGAAGGTGAAAGGAAGGTTGCAAGCGGAAATGGAAGAAAATACCAAGTCCATCTCTTGCAGCTAGCTGTGTTCCTTTTCAGGTCTCACTCCTGTTCAGCAGCTGGCAAAGCTACTGCTGTATACATAATTTTCATAGAGCTTTATAAGGCTTCAAGGTGAAAGGTGTTAAAAATGAAAGAAAATTATTACTACTATTACTGCTTTCCCTATGTTCTTTGTCCAGAATTATCATCTGGAGTTTTTTCTTTCTTTTCACAGTAATTTTCAGTCCCAAATAAACCCCTACATTTTCTGCTTAGACTGAGATAGGACTGTGGACTCTTCTGGCTTGGAAAGTGCTACAAGCTTGTCGGAATCCAGGGAAGCCTGAAAGCTTCTCTTGCTCCTCTGGTGGTTTCTTTATAGCCCCAGAGCTCCTCAAAAGTGGCCTAGCCAGTGACCTAGGCTTTTGGAGAAGCTCCCTCCACTTTTGGGAGAACCTGAATGCACCAGAGAGGTGAAGAGATTTTTGTTTAGTGTACCACAGAGAGTTTTGTTTTAGTTTCTAGGATCTTGCTCTATGTATTATATAGGGACAAGATGGAGATTTTTGGGTGTGGTTTTTCCTTCTTCTCCTCTCTCCTCATTCTTTTGCTCTCTTCTCTGACACCAGTTCCTGTGGTGTGTTGGTTGGTGGAAAAAAGTTAGTATTGAAAAGACATATGAATAAGATGAGGATTTACTGGTGTTGAAAAGAAAATAAGATACATATTGTTTCTTGAATGGTTGTTAGTAATATATAAAAGGCAGCTGCCTTTTAGCTGCCATTGCGTTTTTGCCCTGGTGTCCTTGGAGAATGCTGCCACTGCCTCTGAGGTTTTGATAAGAAAAATAAACAACTCTGAAACAGCAAAAGAAGGTGTCTCACTGCATTGTTTCGAACATGATGAACCTAAGGAAGAAAAGCCCCAGGGCAGAGGACAGGGGTTGGAACCCCTGGTTCCGACCCCAGTGGGGGCCCAGGCCTCCAACACAAGCTCACTATGAGAATTACTATAGCATTAGAATGTGCTATAATCAGTGGGTAAAGTAAAAAAAATCTAAGGACTACTTGATTTCCCTTGCAAATTCTACTTCCATTTATGTGAGATATAATTAATTCATTGTTGAAAATCTATGCAGTGGAACAAGTAAAACTTGTCTTACACCATGCTTTCCAAAGCATAAGGGAATCTTAGATTCATGCAGGCTTTTGTTTTGTTTTTATGACAATCAAAGTGTACTCCTGAGTTTATTAAATATTCTTCATACAGGGAAACTAACCTTCATGGCAGCAACAGTAATCAATAGTTTATTTTGTGGATGAATATATTTATCACCATGCTTCCTAAAATATACAAAGGGACTTGATAAGCAGATAGGTACATTTATATCCTCTGTTCCAAGGTAGAGCTGCTCTTCACCTGACGCTTGTCCCTAGGTTTTGATCTTTAGATGGACAAACGTACGAGGTGCCTGTTGGAGGGTTGAGAAGGGACACTTAGTGGTGACTGGCTGAACTCGTGACCCTCCTTATCACTTAGCTGCCCTGTGGTCCTGGTCCTGCTGGAGATACAGGGTAACCCCACTGTGCAATGGCAGTGGGTAGGAAGGGTACCCTGCCTCTTGTGCCTGCAGAGCTGTAACAGTTTTCTGCCTTCCCCCTACTGGGAGCTTTTGCTTCCTGGGAAGCTGAGCAAGTGACAGCACTTACCTGTGAGAAGGAAAATGGGTGTTATGTCTGTGTGACAATGAGAGGCAGAAGAATGTTTCTAATACTAGGGGAAGAATGAGTAACGAGGGTATCTCTGTCCTTATACACACAAGCAGGTCTGTCTAGCAATTAAGTGATCCTATGAATACTGGTTGTTCAGAAACAGTTCTTCACATGATGATATAATGAAATTCTGGTTATGGTCCTTATGCCTTTTCTCCAAGCTGTCTCTGTAACCACAAAAGCTAAGAAGGAATACACATGAAATATTTCTGCTACTACTAGTGCTATTTTAAAATTCGGGGTTTTTTTGAGAAGATAGCAGGCGGTACTCAAGCACGATGGATTTTTCTGGATAATAGCTAGCTAACCAGTTAGTACTTGCATATTGAAACTAGCCTCAACCCTGCTTCTCTTCCCCAGTCATATTTTCAGGTTTAAAGAAGCACTTGGGATTATTGTAGAGTTTTGCAGGTAGGAATTAGACAAGGATACAAAACTGTAGGAAATCAGTTTTATTTATAGCATGTGGAAACTGAGCTTATCCTGTGGTCAGTCAATTCCAGATGCTGGGGCTTTAGTTAAAGCAAATCATGGTATTCACAATATAATAGCAATGAAGCAAGAAAGAAGATGCAAAGTAAAAACATAGATAAATAATATGGTCAAAGGAAGACAAGAAGTGAGTAAAGGAAAGGGGAAGGAATGTAATACCATAAAGAAAAATCTGTTATATAAAATCCACTTTTTAGAGATATGACAGAAACTTTTCAAATAAAAACTTGTTTCAGTAATATCATAATTACACAGCGTAGATGGCGTAAAAATGGATTTTTTTTTTTTTTGCATCTGTTTCAATTTATCCTCTATGCTGGATACCATAGAGAAATCCCTTCAAAGGACCACTTTATTTCATAGACAGCACATAGGATTTTTTTGCTGTATGCTCCAAGACTGCATCAGTAACTGCGTGCTTCAATAAAAATATGTCTTCAGAGAATTGCTCAGTCCCCTCCATATCCTTCCTCAGGGGGCTTTATTTCCTTCTTAACTCTTCTCCAATTTTACTTGGTAGTTTATGGACTGCTAGAAAGATGATGCCTTAGCTGTTTCCTTCTTGTAGTTCAGCCTTTCTGATTGAAAGTGCATGGAAAAATGTAGGTGTGCAGAGCAGTCATCTGCTCGTATACTAGTGGACATGCCAAAACAGACTTATTACTGCAGCAGCCAAGAGCAATGGTAGCTTTTATATTGAAATTCACAGGGGAATAATCTAATCCTTTTCTAGATTTTAGACATCCTGTAAGAGAGCTGATTTCAATAGCATGCTTCACCAAACTCAGGTCTGGGATATAATTTTCTTCAATCAATTCCTTAAGTAAAGACATCAGCTAAACTTCTCTATTTCTGTAACAGTTGGGATTTTTCTGTAGAAGTCTATGTGTTAAATTTCATGGGCCAAATAAACCTCAACAGTCAAAGCCAAAAATGTTATACATGGGATATTAAAAAAAGATAGAAGGATTCTATCTCAGGAATTTTTATCTTCTTAGTTCCATGGTAACTAACCATCTCTAAACATATTTCCACCTCTTTAAAAAAGTAGGGAGGAAAAATTTTTAAAAAGTATTAAACATGTTTGAAAACCTGTTTCAGGCACAGGTGCTAGTCAGCATTCAATCGTGCATTTAATTAAGACAAGTAAGTTCAATTCAGAGCAGCTGTTCCTAACATTAGTAGTAGCTTGAAGCATCAAGTCTGGAAGAGTTTCTTCTACATTCTCCTCAACTACATCAGTGGAATAATCCTGGTTCTCTCTACAAAACTTTGTGTTGCTTGTATTCTTAGCCTGCCATGAGTAACCACACTGTGACTAATTGAAGAGTAAGTAATAACAAAAACTGAAAGCATCTATTTTTTTTTTCACTTTTTCCTTTGAGAGCAGACAATTTTCTTAATGATGCTAAGAATTTCAGATGATTTTAAGAATTAAGAAGTTTTTTGTGACTGAGGAAGAAGATAAATTTAATTGAAAAGAGCAAGAGGGTTGTTTTTTCTTTGCTATGTTAATGTCTAATTCTCCTTGAGGAGAAGGAAGTACAAATAGAAAAATTCTAAATAAAGAATAGGATGGACAGAAAGGAAAAAGCATGTTGCAGCCATATGTGTGTTCTGGAAAAAGGGCAGCAGTGCATGTAGCCTTTTTTCTGATGGCAATGGGACAAGCCAAGCAGTTTAGCTGCCTCTCTTCTCACAATAATATCTGCATCAGCAATAATGCAGAGGAACAGTCAGTGTGATACAAAGATCTTTGTCTGCTAAGTGAGGCTGTCTTATTAATTGAAGGAAGCAAAAGCCAGTGGCAAAGAAAGGAAGTGGTTAGAATGGAGAAGAGAGTTTGGATGCAGGAAGCTGGGCTGAGGCTGGTAAAGTTGCTGTGCTTGCTCAGTTTGCTCCACCTTTTGCATCACCTTTCAGAGCTGTGGATTTTGGGGCACATTGATGTCTGCCACTTAGACAGAATGAGTTCTTATATTTAAGTGTATTAAAACAGTGACTGCATAGAAAAACCCCTCAATGATATTTTTTCATTTTATTTCTCATTCAAAATCTTATTTCTTCTTCTGGAAAATGAGTTTTGAGCACACTTAGACTGACTTTTCTGTCAAGAAGGGCTATTCTTTAGAAAAGATTGTACTTTTTACTAAAAGGGTAAAGCTGGTGAAGTTTTCCTCTACCTAAAAAATACATGACTAAAAATATATCTTAGGAGTTAATAATTTTGGCAAAATTTGTTGCAATATTAAAGCTTTTCTATCTCATACAACTACTAATACCACAAATATCCAAAAAGGTCTGGTTAGGTAAAAGGCCCAGAGTTTCTGGTCTCTGTGTGGGAGATCACTCTGGAACAGATCAAATGAAGAGTGCAGCTTTTCTTCTTGGTAGTGCTGGTATGAGGCACAGGAATTTCCTGCAAATGTGACAAGAAAGCTAAGTGGTATAATAAAATTAGATGGGGAAGAATAATGTCAGGGTTGATTTAAGGAATTCAATGTAGAAAAACCCCAACTTACTGCTTACACTGCTTCTCCTTAACTCCCTGAGGTCTTGCTGTGGCTTTGGAGTTGTCTTTTGTGTCCCTTTGGCTGAAAAAAATCTGAAGTCCAAAGTTTGAGCTGAGTTTCATAAACTATGCAGACTGTAAAACAAAATAGCATAAAAGAGGGATGAAAATTCATTGTTGAAAAAAAGAAATAAAGAGGAAGTAATTTTCAGAAGGGGTAGAGGGGCAGGAACAATTATAATTTATGGAATAGTGCAGACTTTCTTAAGAAAATAACTAATTTTCTTAAAAGAGAAAACTTTTGCTTGCTGTTCAGTACCCCACCTGGGAAAAAAACAAATTCTGAAAATCAGTGAAATACAAAGGAAAAGACAGAACTTGACAAATGATGAAGCTTTGTTCAATTACAAACAGCAAAAAAGCAACTAGCCTTCTCAAACAAAGGCCCCAAAAATGTCCCTGGCAGTGGAGATGAGAGTAACATAAGCAAGATTTTGGAAAGAAAACAAACTCGTAACATCAAGTGAAATAGTTTTTTTTGCTTTTTATGTTTTTTAAAAAAAAGTGGACTGGCTGGACACACTGGACTTTCCCCCATGTGCTCATTAAGAACCTCTGTGTACTGTGCTGTGGGGTGGCTTTACAGCCTCAGCAGCCTTTTGGGCTCTGGGAGTTGCCTGGGACATATCTTATGAGAAGGTAATCAAGAAACACATCGTCTTGCTGGATTTAACAGTTGCAATCAATGAATTTCCAGCTTAGCCCCAAGTAAGCCAATCAAGGTTATCCCCCCTCAGTCTGTTTCTTTGTCCAAGATGAGCAGGCATCACATGTCCTCTGGCTGGGGTTTGGTGCTGGGGGTCTCGGGAGGCCTCTCCAGCACATTGGCACAGCTTTGTGCCACAGCCGTGCTGGGCAGGGCAAGGAGCTGTTGTGTCAGTCCTGCTAATTCTGCATCATGCAGCACATTTCTCCCTGCTCTCTGGGCCTGTTCCTTTCTGAGGGAAGGCTATCTTGTCCCTGTTCCAGACTGGCCAGCTCCTTGTAGCAGCTGCTCTGGGATGGTTTGGTCTCCCCCAAATAATCTGTCTCTTGATGAAGTGTGACCCCTTGATAGAAGCAGCAGTTTCGTTCCTCACACCTTCCCCTGTGACCTGTGGCTGTTCTTCTGATTCATCACCATATATTATATGAGACAATTGTTTCCATGTTTAAGCCAGTAATTAGCCCTTTTTTGCCATAAATCTGAGTTTGATTTAATTTTCAACCTCACTCTGCAGCTGAGACATTTCTCATGTGCTCTCCTCTTCCTCAAAAGAACTTGTATTTATTTTTTTTAAGAGAGGATGGTGAGAGAAATGAATTGGACAAGGTGTTTATGAGACATGCCAGTCTAAAAAATGCAGTGTTTTACGTTGTTTGAATATTGTTTGATTTACTACTTTATTTACTACATAGCAGTTGAAAAACAACCTGACCCATCAACCCTGGGAGTATTTTTCATAGAGCTGTGAAAAGATGGGTGTCTTTTGCTATATCTGGAAAGACTATCTGGCTATTCTCAGAGTTTAGTGTGAAGATTATAAGCAGAAGATCTCTGTGCAGGGAAAGCTGTCTGCTGCCACACTTGGAAGAAAGCAGTGACTTGCAAAAAGCAGGAAGAAGTGAAGGAACAAAGGAGGTATTTTCATAGTCCATATTTAAATGTTCCCTAGAAGTCTTAGCTAGGTGGTTATCTCATTAGAACAGCAGCCAGTTTTATCCACTTGCCACATTACTGGGACTAAAACTCCTGCTAATGTTTTATATATATATTATCAGCCAAATGCAAGGGTTCAAGGTTTTTCATTGTTTTATATAGCTAATCATCTCATTAAAAGGGTCTCATACCAACCAGTTAAGCCAACTCTGATAAGCCTCCAAAGTCTTAGATGACATTTCAGATAATACTGTGTAATTTGGCATTGAGCTGTGGGAATATAATTGGGCGAGAAACTTTCAAACTAGCAATTTAGCCAGGGCTAGGAGTAATTGTAATTACAGATTTTCAGGCTGAGCTATGTGAATCATCCTAGAAAGATACTGGGCAGAGCTGGGAGTCTGCTTCTAGAAACTCATGTGCATTAGCAGGGAGAAACTAGGAGCTGTCTGCTGGCCTCTTTTTCTGCAGATGGTCACAAAAACGGCTGGAAAATTTGTGACTGTGTCAACCTGCAGACAGTGATAGGAGCTGGAAACTGACTTGTGACCAGTTGCAAGCAGGCAATGCTATGGGTACCAGTTTTTGGTTATAGCTCTGGATGTAAGAGGAAACAACAGATAGAGGAGTGCTTTCTTTGGTGGGGCACAGTGTTCCTTGGAGCTGAAACCTGAAAAAAATTATCAATGGAGAATGGAAAATGAGCAAACTATCTTTGGGAATGACTGGACTGGGCTGCATGCTCTAAGGAGATTGACCTGAGGTAGATTTGGACCCAAATCTGCTCTCATTTCTTTTGAGCAACATCTAAAATCAGTGACATCCAGAGATCTGGGGCCAGGTACAGCCAAACTCCATTAATTTTGGGGTTTTTTGCAAGACATGTAGGTGTGGCACTTAGGGATGTGGTCCAGTGGTACTAGGACAGGGTTAGATTTATGGTTGGACTCAATGATCTTAAAGGTCTTGTCCAACCTCAATGATTCTATTATTAAAGGAAGACAAACAGGTGGCTTTGGTCCATCATGAAGATCATCACTTAAAGGATTTGTCTGGAAGATATTATCCTGACAATTGATTTATGTTGATAATAATAGAAAATCTATGATGTCTTTGTTCCCCTCTTAAAAGGGCGGAAGGGAAAGGGGGAGGAGAATGCCATCCTGGAACTTCTGTGAGCAACTATAGAGTAGGAAGCAGAAAATATTTGGCTGCAAAAGCTGTTGCAAAGCACACCATGGCACTCCATATCATACGTGCAAATTTGCTGTTGATATATATGGAGAGAGTGATGACACTTTTTGAATGGAAACCTGATATTTTTCAGGCTGGTGAAAGAATAAGGAAAATCTGAGAAAAGTCATGAACACCAGTAGCTGTGAATGTCATGTTTTAGATTATATTTAAATCTGTCTTTCCATTTGTTGTGTTCACAATACTTAAGACACAGAAGTTAATCACAGATTGTGCTGCCACTTTTTAATTGTCTTTTTCTAAGGTAAGTAGTATAAGTTAGCTGTGATGTAAGGAATATAAACTCTCATATGAAGCTTCTGATTCCAGTTTACCTCTTTAGCCCTCAGATAAATGCCACATGGGTTATTTTATTTGGTTTATCTGCATGTAATTGCTGGCAGCCCATCCTCTCCCTATCATTGCTCTTTTTCTTCAGGGCAGTACGGAAAATAGCTCACAGGATTCTTTTCATCTGATCTTTTAAATCAGCTGTTTCCAACTCTTGCTGTTATTCTAGTCTTAAAACCCAGTATCTCTTTATGGATTTTGTTGGTTGAGTTTCTGTTATAGTTGCTACCTTTTCTTCAAAAATCTCATCGGTTTTCTGCAAATCAGGGGAATTTCAGTGGATAGGTCTGCCTTATCCCACCTTTCTGCAACTTTTTTTTTTTGCTTAATGTGAAAGTTCTTGATTGCAATAGCATCAAATTCATCATTAAATAAACAAATTTAGTTCATAATTTACAGCCTCCCTGCTGGTAATGCAGATATAGTTCTGGAATGTGAACTCATGTGTGTTGGAACTGCTGTAGAGCCAGGCTATTTCTGTTGAAAATGGCATGTCTTGTCAACCAGCTCGATCCTCTGAAACATATCAGCAGGCATCCCAGTTTAGGAGCTCACAACCTATAGCCAAAAATCCAAGTTACTTTTGGCTCTTCAAGGGTAGGCAGAAGAATAGAATGAGACATTTCTAATTGTAAAATGCTTCTGCATGACCACAATCTGACTTCTGCATTTGCCAAATGTTTTCTTTGCAGCAATGTTTCATTTTTGGGTAACATTTCATTTCAGTTAACTGTGCTGATCAGCATCTTGGGTCTCTTATTTAATGAAATAAAACTTAGTACAAGCTACAGCTACTTAAAAGGGAGAGAGGAAAGAGAGTAACTTCTGCTTACATGAATTGGACAATTATCTCTTTAACAAAAAGAGAAATTTAGTGTTCAGCTTTACAAATATGGTAACAATTATTTATAATCATGAAAATGATTTGAAATGCTTACTGAGTGGTAGATGGCTTCATATTCATTGCCTTTATTGTCCTGTCTCGCTCATGAATCAAAGCAGACTTTCAGGGCTGTCTTTTCTGCCTGGTTCATTATCTACAGACTGTGGCATATCAAGAGAATGTGCTTACTTTCATGTAAAGTATAAAGAAATCAAACTTCAAGCTGTTTCCATTTTGAGGATTTAAAAACAGGATCCAATTCTTATTTTTTTCTCTTATTTTTTCTTGCAGATTATTTTACAACATTAATAAGGATTTCTGATAAGCAGCATTGCTACTGATATTGCCAGACACAGCTGATGAAAAATAACACTAAATTGTTCATTAGATTTGGTTCAGATTATTTCTGTGTGAGAAAGGTATTTATGTAAGACCAGCTTTTCCCAAAAGATGGTACTAATCAGGGAATATTTTGGTGTGTCTGGCCATGATCAGGTTGGTGGTATGCCATCAGGGGAGGAGTTAATTCTCATCTGAAGTAGAGCATATGCTTTCTTTAATAGAGAGAAAGGTTTATATTGGTGGTGCCAACTGCATTCCCTGACTAGTGTGGCAGAAATCTCCTCAAAGAATCCCAGCAAGTTAGCGAACCATGAACCCCGAGCTCTCTCCTCTCTCCTCTCTTATACTGTCAATCCTTAATCAAGCTGTGCTTCTTCAAGTGTTTTCCCATTTGATATTCTAGGAGTTTCTCCCCACTTTATATCAAGCTAACTGGTCTATGGCTTCCTGTTATGTCTCCAGGCACTTTTCAAATAACTTTGTTATGTTAGCCACTTTCCAGTCCCCAGGGGTCTCTTCTGAACTAAATGAACTTGTGAATGTGCCTGCTAATTCCTTAGTTTCTCTCTCCACTTCCTTAACACATTTGGATATTTGTCTGGCCATGGTTTTTAAGACTATCTAACCGTTTTAGTAATATCACTTACAGACTTAAACAACGACAACAAAAAGTCTTTCTCCTTCAAAAGGTCCTCTTCCCGACCTCTTCATAGAAAAGACAAGGGCAATTCATGCTTCATTTTTATTTTGTTTTTATCTCATCCAATTATGAGGGATTTGCACTCCCTTGTCCTTGCTCCCTGCACAGTAAATCTGCTGTGTGTGAGGAAGGAGTAGCTATAATAGGCTAGCTTTCACTGTACCTTGTGGTGTTTACATTCTGTTTTCCTCGTTGTGAATGAGAAATGCTGTGAGGCAGGAGTGATTGGTGACATCCTCTGTCACCCCAGCCACCTGTCTGCCACGGAGCCCTGGTGCCACCTGCTCAACAGTGCCTGTCACACCCAGGCTGGCCCCTGCCTGGGAAGGCCACGGAGCACAGGTCTTTTCCAGTGATGAGCTGGGACAAGGCCAAGTCCTCTATGGGGGTCTGGGCTGATAGTCACACCATGGGGTGGCCTGTCTAATCCACTGAGCCAGACTTGGTTTTTAAAGTTCTTTCTATTTTTTCAAAAGTTTTTTTTTTTTTTTAATTTAAGCTCATGAATATTTTGTTGCATTTTTTGTTGTCACTTCGAGCCTAATTAGATGTTTAATCTTTTCATGGACAACCTTTTCCTCTTTGTGCTGTATGAAGAGTACACCTTGACCAATGTAAATGTCAAAGTTATAGTGTAAAAATCAAAGCTACTTGTGAGAAGTGTACTGGCATAAGTCACTGTCACAGGTTCTTGTGATGAACACCTGAGCATTGTTTTAGATATAAATGTGGGGGAAGTAACATGTTGGTGAGAAACAACTGGTGAGAAGGTGTAAATATAATGTCTAATTCAGGCAAAATCCGTTTTATTTCCTAAATGCCATTTAGTTGTAAGGGAAAAATATATGCTTGTATGTGGCTATGCTCAAGATATTCTGAAGTATGGATTGTTTTCTACAAGCTATTTCTCATACTCATTAGAAGCTGTTAATTCTTATGTGTTTTTCTTAATGATACTTGTACAATTATACCTTCGTAATATAATGACATTCATTCTTGCAAAAACATTTCCCATATCTTTATTAATCAGAGAGACAGGAGAATAAATCTACATTTCTTAATGAATTGATGCTAAAATGGAAGGAAGAAACATACCAGATAGACAAAGAAATAATGTAATACCATCTACATATAATCAAACCATGCCCCATAAATATAAAACTTGCTTGAAAATATGCAAGCAATATGTTTGCAGCAAGAATTTTGAAAAGTAGAAAACTTCCTGCAGTACTGAAGAGGGAAAAGAAAAAAGGGGTGCAGTTATAAACAGAGAATCCTACCAGGAGCAGAGAAGGTCCTTTAAGTTTTGGGCAATATACTAAAGCATTCCATCACAGAAGGAGCAAGTTTTTTACTCCTGCCTGTTGTAGTGCTACATCTGGAAAAGTGATCTGGGTTCTGAAAAAATGCAATGTCTGAAAAAAGAAAAAAAGAAGAAAAATTAGAAATTGCATATGCCTTTCCTTTTATACCCTCTTGTGTACGAACAGCTTTCTGGAAACATCCAAGAATTGGACCCAAATCTGTTTATTTTCATTATCTGGGCCCCAAAAGATGTATGAATATATTTTAATTGACTTAAAGATCTTCATGCTGTTTTAGAATCTGATCTGAACAGGATTAAGCACTCTCTTAATTTCCAATTTTTATCTTAGTTTTGTTTTTTTTTTTTTCTTAAAGGGGAAAATAGGCCACAAGTATCTAATTCTGCACATTTTTAAATGGGAATCCTGCCCCCTATTCCCTTATCACCAATGCAGGGACAAGGCAGTAGGGTAACAGGACACCAAGCCCCAGAATTCTTCTCCCAAAGCCCTGTGCTCCTGTGCTGGTGCATCCCATGCTGGGGGCCTCTCTGCAGAGCAGCTCCTCTCCACATGCTGCTGGCAGGGGCTGGGGTACATTTTTGGGGTACCTGACTGCAGGACACTCTCTCCCTCTGGCTGCCTCCTTCACCCTGTCCCTGATGTCCCCCAGTGCCCTCACACCAGTGTCACTGCAGTCGTAGCCAGCAGCTTTCAGCCCTTGTGCCAGCACGGAGCCTCTGCAGCCCTGGCAGAGAGCCCAGCCAGGGCTCCAGCTGGGTTAATTTTATAATTTCTCTCATCGTCCCTGCATTACTCAACTGTCCTTTGCAGCAAGGATGTGGCCCCACAGCTGCCAAGTGAAAAGCCCTGACAGCCTCACTTCAGCACACTTTACAGGATTTCAAGCAAAGGAAGTTTGAGTACTGGTTGCTGTAAATTATAAGATTTCCAGTAACTGCAAATGTGTCCCCACAATCCATGAGAACACAGTTTATCACTTCGTGTTACCAAAACAAGCAGGGAATTGGCCTTGAATCTTGAAAGGAAAATGACACTTAATAATAAAACTGGTTAGATTGTTTCATATCAATGCAGGGCTGCTCTCCTTATTTTTTTTACTACTTACAAGTGGATGTTTTTCTTTACTTCTTACACCTGCATTCCTTGATTTCCCAGTTTAGTATTAAAAAAACCAAATAAACCTGGTTTAAAGGCTGGAAGCTGTTGCAGTGCTTCCTCTGCAATGGCCAGATGTCCATTTGAACTTAGAATGGAACTCAGTGCCTCAACTAATGGCCATTGATCAGTTTGTGAAGTGAAAAACCTTGCCAGAGATGAAGTATCAATACATCAGCCAGAGAAAATATTATTTTGTTTGGGTTTTTTTCAGTCGTTTCTGCCTGTCTTTTCCCATTGATGACTTTCTGACTCTTTGCCAGCTCAAAATAAACAGCCAAACATCACAACAAAAGGATTGTCTCAAGTTGAAGGTTTAGAAAAGACAAATGCATAAAGTTTATCTAATCAGGGAATAGGAGACAGAAGTTAGTATCTACTCAGTCTGAAGTTAAATTTAAAATATGAACATTCAAAATGCTGCTGGAGGCAATAGGATGTAAAGGGGAAAGTAGCTGAGGCTGATAATTAGGGATGACATGCCCACTGGGACTACCAGTTATTTTCAGCAAAAGTATTGAGCACTTTATTTGTGTCCAAATGTAGTATAACTCTAGTTATAGAAAGTCTGCACAAGTCTGATTTATCTGGAGTGGAAGTGGGACAAAGAAGAACAGTAGAAGAGGGCAGAAGACTGAGTGAAAAGTGAATTAAGAATGTGGATAAATGAAAGTCTGATGAAATAATAAAGAAAAATAATGCTAGTTTTGAATTGGAACTGTTGAATTTGGGCTTAGAAATATCAGCAAAGTGCAGACAGAGTGGTGAATCTTAACGGGAAGTGATGGAACAAAATGCTGGTCATCCCCAGCAAAGTAGCACCCTCAATTTGGGTACTGTACTGAAGAAAATGCTCCTAATTCTCATAGCATGAAGTTACCTAATTCAGTTTATATCATACTGTGGCCTTCAGCTACAGTACCCATGTGTTATTTATATTATTGTAAAGGTTGGTGCTCGCAGGAGCCTCTTGGAAACATAAGAACTGCATGATGTTACACATTAAAATCTCTTAGGTACTGAGACCTTAGAGCAACTGTGTCTTCTATTAATTTATTTCAGCCTTAAAAGGTTGGTAGCACAGTTTTAACATTGCTGAAGAGTGCACAGGGTTTCATCAGGTTCACAGGATTTTCAATGCAATGTGTTGTTTCTCATTTAAGTAAAATACTATTGGATATGAGAACAAATGAAAGCAAAGTACAAGTTATAAACTGTCTTGTAGCTGAGTTGCACATGTTTTTGGTGATCTTGAAAGTAAATTTGACATACAAATTCTGTTAAATTACTTAATCTGCACAAGTATTTTTATCTGTTAAAATTTTACTACTTACGTGCTTTTCGGTTTGAGGGATTTTTAGCTATGTATATCTGAAACTCTCTTCTCAACACTAAACTATAAATATTTGCCCATTTTATTTGGTTTAATTCCTTAAACTAACTCCAGAATGTCTTTTCAAACCTGTTGACTCTGTCCCAACTCCAGGAAAATGAATGCTTTCTTTGTAATCCCACTGTTGGGCCGATTGGAGAAGTAATTGAAACCTCTCATGGGCAATAGACCAGCCATTCTACATACCTCTCTTATCTATGTAAACATTTCCTGATCTGCTTTCTTCTCCATCCCTTGGGATCAATAACAGTTTCTTATGATCTCTTTATTTTAAAATGGTCATATTCCTCCCTCCCTTCCAAAATTGTGAGTAGAATTAATGAATATTATCTTTACTGTTCATTTTTCACTCCCTTCCTTTTCCTTTTATTGTACCCCCTCTCCCACTCATAGGAACCCTCGTGGGTTTTTTTTTTTATCTGTTGGAGCTGGACAGCCCATGCTTTCAATTTTTCTAACCTGCAAATATTACTTTTGCATTCATATTGATATTTTCATTGCTGTTTTTATTATTTTTTTCCCCTCTTGAATGCTTCAGAGGATTACTGTAAAAAAAAAAATGAAGACATTGACATAAGCCATCAAGTTACTCTGTTCTCAATAGGCATTTGAGACTTATGGATGGGCAGGTGCCATGTGACTTTGACTTCTGACTATTAAATCTGGGCACCCAGTTGACTATCAGCAAGGTAGAGGTGACAGTAGTCTGATGGTGTTGATGAATAAAATGGTTATCATACTGAGCAGTGTGCAAGAATTTCTGAATTGACAGAGATGAAAATTTTGACAAAGATAAATCTGTGAGTTATTGGCTCAGCCTGTGATTTGTTTAGAATTTGTCCTTCTTGAAGGTATCATCAATTTAAGTTCTGATCATTTGAATGGCTCAGAGCAGAGGGCTTCTCTGCCTGTGCTCAGCTCCACACCTCCAGCTCCTGATGGTGAAACTCATGGGGGTTTCAATGAGCTTTTCTGGTTTGCCACGTCTTCTCCTCCTCACTGCTTGCTTTCATATATGGGTGTAATTTAGGATGCTGAGGGGTTTAGGAGTGCATGAAGTAGTCCTGGTGACAGCAGAAGCACACCAGTAGCTCCAGCCCTTTGGAGGAAGCTTTAGGAAAGCATCAAAGAAAAATATCTCCTGGGAACCTGACAGTTTTCTGGTTCTCCTATTGCCAGTGCCATGCTTCTGAGTATGGTTCAGACTATTAAGGCACTAGATTAAAATATATCAGAGTTTGCCTGGTTTATTGGGGCCTGTAAATCATGTTAATGATTATAATGACAAAATAGCTCTCCTCCTTTAGAATTTTCTGTTGGAAATTATACTGAGGCTGCTGTGTTACTAATACTTTCCTGGGTTTCAGATGCTTTCACCAAGTATAAAATGATCAAGTCATTTACATATATTGATCAGGTCACATTTTATATAAAACATCATAACATTTATGATCCTCATTTAGTTAATTATAGATTTTATTAAAACAGTTAGAAAGATATTAAAGTGTATTTTGAACTTCTTACAGACATTGAATTTTAAGGCAGTAGAGTTGATGGCTTTTACAGCTTTCTAGTCTTAAAGCAGTGTGTGGAATTGAGAGATGAGCTGGATGAGACAGTGCCTTGAGCTGGTTTCTGTTGACATTGAACTGTGCTGTGTGCGTGTAAATGCTGCCACATCTGAGCTTTATTACTGTCCCATGTAGGTTTGAATAACTGAAAAAACTGTGGAGGGGCTGTGATTCAGATTTTGAGAGCTTCAGCCTGGAGACCTTTGTAAGAAGCCTGATGCAGATTGCATTAACCACTTCAGGAGGTTTTTCTTCACATTCTCTCATTTTAACTGACTACATCATTACTTCTAGTTCTTGTGTGTGTATATGGATCATTTTTCTTGGATGCAATTTTTAATTGCCAGTTCAGTTGACTGCAGGACTACTGAATCATAAACATCAGGCATTTTATTTTCAGCATTTTTATTCAGGCCGGAAAGAATACTGGGTTGTGATGAGCACTACAAGAGTTTCCTCTCACCAGCCATGAGCTTTAAATTTGTGTTTAAAGCTCTGTGTGGTGCTGGTGAATTTTCATAGGGTGCTTTTTATGCCCCGTTCTTTAAAAACCTATGAGGGCCATTGCTAGTGGGAGAGACACTGCAATAAGTTTTGCTTCAAACTCATAGAGAGCAGGAAAAGACTTTGCATTTCTGCTAGAGACAGATTGTGGAAGCTGACTGGGTTACAAAGACCTAAGATAAACCTAATGGCTCAACCATGCAGTGCTTTAGGGTAGAAAGGGAATGGAAGAAGGGGAAATGTGCACTTAGGCCCCAGATGATACTTAATAGCTTTCAGGCCAAAAGGTATAAGATTCATTCTTTAATTTTTATTTTCATTTCCTACTTTTTACCCTTATCTCGCTGTAATAAAGCTGAGAGTTGTTTCATCATAAAATGTTTAAATTTCAGTATATCTAAAGTTCTTTCATTACTCACCTTAACAAAGGATTCTAATGTATTAAACAAAATTTACACTTACAGGAAGTTATGATGGTTTGCACCTCGGGTACTTTATAATGACATCTGTAATGACTTTCTCAACAATTTTCTTGAGTACTTCAGTGAGGATCATGAGTTTATAATTCCCTGGATCATGCTTATCATCTTTACCATCTCTACAAGAAGACTATCTTCAGATTCTTCCTATTATAGCTGTAATGATAAATTAAATCACACTTATTTGGGTGTTGTTTTTTCCTGGGAAGTAATTCAGCTAATAAGAATAGGATATTTTAGTTGGAAAGGACTTAGCATGATCACCTAGTCCAAGTGACAAATTCAGATTTGCAGGCTACATTCCATTGTAAAGTGAGTTATTTCTTCAGCTGCTGTTCAGTTTTGCACCAAACATAGAATAACTAGGAGAAATGCTGTGACTATAAAGCTGAAATTCTGATTTATTCAGTCATTAACAAAAAAAGCCCCATGCCATTTCAATGATTATAGAATGAAAATCCAACTGGTGTTTTCTTTCTCAAACTTGTTTTCCATAGAGATTGCTGCTCTTAGGCAAACACCTATTTAAACCTTTGAAATGTATAATCTTAACTTCATACAGCTCTAGGAGCCTAAATTTGTTAATGTTTCATCCCTACTTGCATCAGTATTACAATTTAAGTTTCAGTAATATAAAAAGCATTTGTGGAGCAAACACTAGGAAAATATCTTTCTGGGAATGATGTTACAGGTATGAAATAAGGTTTAGGGTTTTTTTATTATTATCATCAAAGCTTTTCTTTGCTGCTGCTTTTCAGCCTGTTAATAAAAGAACTTGATATAAATCTTATGAGATATAGCAGTAGGTGGTCAAAAATCATTCCCATGTGTTTCTTCTACATGCAATTAAGAAAAAAGGAAATCAAACATTCAAGCTGCAGTAATAGACTAGTTAACCTCAAGAAAGAGCTCTGATTATTGAAAGCAAAACCAATCAACATTGGAAACTTAGTGTGATAATGAATGCTCATATACTTGTAAAACATTAATAGTCCAAACCACTAAATATCGTGACTGCTTGAGGATGGTCTAGGTAAGACTGACCTTGGTGCAGCATGGCATACAAAGGCTCATTTTCACTTTTTCCCATTTCACATCAGACAAACATGCAATACTTTTCTTGTTTGTGCTTCCCCTTAGATTTCTCTCAGATTTGGTGGTTTTACTGAAGCTTTTATTCATTTAATTAGGCTACTATGTCCCAGCAGTGGCTCATAAAAAGTGTCAGAAGAGATGGAGAAAACATCCTCCATGGATTGCAGAGCAAATGTGCGAGAACTTTTCTAGGGCAATAGTGTGAGCTGGTGTCACTTGCAAGGTGGAGGATGGATGGGCCTCTGCACAAATACTCCGTGTTTCTGTGAGTCTGGATAACACCTGCTGCTTTCCCTGTTGCCATGTGCAGCTCTTGACAGCAGCTTAGTTGTTTGCTTCAGGACAAGCAGGCTACTGGAAAATTCTATTTTTTCATATGCTGAGATCTTTCAGGTCTTGTGTTTTACACAGGTCTCTTTTTCTATTGGCATTACCACAGGTCCCGATTACACCCCCCACCCCTTAGCAAGGAGCACCCCAGCTTTTTTCCCACAGGGATAGCCCTGTGCACAACCTCTAGTTGATCAGCCTGTCAAAAAACAAGCCAAAAGTCATGAGGTGTTGCTGAGCAGGAGAGAGCCACCATGCTGTGCAGGAGCTGGCAAGAAACCTCTCTAGCTGTCAAAATCCCCCTAACTGCATCCCTCTGAACTGTGACCCACGGGCATACAACTTGTAAACCCATCAAAGGCCTATCTCAATTCTTGAAAGAAAAAAAAAGAGACAGGACCACTTCTTTGTGAACAGTGAGGCAGCTAAGAAGGCAATCAGCATCATGAGCCACAGTCAAAATTTTAGGAGTCTATGCATTATCCTCTTTAGGACAGAATGAATATAAATATCTACTTAAAACAAAAAATACCAAACAAAACAACAGCAACAACAAAAGGAAAAAGAAAAATATACCCCGTGAGCCTTAGCTTATGGCTTAGCTAGAGGTGGGTTTATTTTATTTACTTGGATTTTTGTATGCTTGCAGCATCTTATTATGGAAGTCCCATACTTTGAATAAACCTTGGCCTAAAATAACATTGGAGTTTTGATTTATTTCTATGGGATTATTTTTCAAGTGCTGTATATCATATTTTGGTGTTCATTTACCTTTGCATTCTTTTTTGAGCCACTGGTGCTGAAGCTGACAGATGAGAATCAAATGAAGTGTGCTAAGTGTTGTTGCTGTAGGCTTTCATCTCCCTACATTTTGTGGTATGATTTACCCAGGTAATACATCATGTGCCTCATTTTCTTTTATTTATTTTATTTAGTGTTGTCACAAATAATATCATTTGACCATCTACCATGAGTACAAAGCAGTTGTAAGTTAATTAAATAAACTGAATTTGTGTAACTCAACTGTCTCAAATTTGATTAGGAATGCCAGTGTTGTACCAAGCCACTTACTACAGATGAACCTCATTTTTTAACTTAGCAGGATCTTAGTTAACTATGGTAAATTGTTGCATGTAGTATTTGCAATGATTTTAATGAAATGATTAAAAATGACTTTTTAAGATCTCAATCGTGATTGGTGTTTTATGTTTCTAAAACTAATAGTTTTAGTTACTCTGCTTTGTTCTGAGTCACTGGCATGCGTCCACAGAAGTTCTTCTCCTCTTCCTGAAACGGGATATNCCTCTCCTCTCCCTGAAACAGGATATCTTCTGCACAGGAGATATTGAAAGATAAACTGCCTTAATAACTCGGATTTAGTGATTCCCCCTCATTATGATTTTGGAGGCTAATTTAGGGTGGGTTTTACTATAAACTGTTGTGCATAAGTTTAATTACTTTTCTCCCTGTTGGTATGGCACCTGCATTGCAATGCAATGTGATAATATTATATTGAAGTGCATACTT
>VZTN01018125.1:457-90486 GCA_013400515.1 Erpornis zantholeuca
TGTGTGAAATACAGACTCCGTGTGTGTCTGTAATACAGACATTGTTTGTGTGTGAGTACCAACCGTATGTGTGTATGAAATACACTGTGTGTATGTGTGAAATACAGACATTGTGTGTGTTAGTAGACTGTGTGTTTGTGAAATACATTGTGTGTGTCAGTACAGACTGTGTGTGTGAAATACAGACATTGTGTGTGTTAGTACAGACTCTGTGTGTTAGTACAGACTGTGTGTGTGTGAAATACAGACTCCGTGTGTGTCTGTAATACAGACATTGTTTGTGTGTGAGTACCAACCGTATGTGTGTATGAAATACACTGTGTGTATGTGTGAAATACAGACTGTGTATGTGTGCATGAAATACAGACTGTATGTGTGTGTGAAATACATTGTGTGTGTATGAAATACATTTTGTGTGTGTTAGTACAGACTCTGTGTGAAATACAATTTGTGTGTGTGTTAGTACATACTGTGTGTGTGTAATACAGACATTGTGTGTGTTAGTACAGACTCTGTGTGTGTGTTAGTACAGGGTGTGTTTGTGAAATACAGACATTGTGTGTGAGTACACATGTGTGTGTATGAAATACATTGTGTGCGTTTTAGTACAGGCAGTGTGTGTTAGTACAGACTGTGTGTGTTAGTACAGACTGTGTGCGTGATATACAGACTCTGTGTTAGTACAGACTGTGTGTGTGAAATACACATTGTGTGTGTGTGAGAAGTACAAACGAGTGTGAGTACAGACATTGTGTGAATTACACTGCAGACTTCTGCTCTGTGTGTATATGCGATGTGTCCGCACTTTATGTGCAGTCTGCAACGTGAGCAGTGTGTGTGCACTGTGTGTGTGTGCACTATGTCTGAATGTGTGTTTCTGTTGCTGTGTGTGTTGTGTTTGTGCACGCAATGCGTGCGCTGTGCATGTGTGAGTGCAGTGTGTGTGCACTGGGGCCTGCATGTGCACTGTGTATGAACTGTGTATGTGTGCACAGTTTGTGTCTGTGTATGTGCACTCCGTGTGTGTGCTCTGGGCAGCATCTGTGGCCTGTGTGTGTCTGTACGTGTGTGCACTCTGCATGTCTGAGTGTATGTGCATCTCTGTGTGTGCCCTGTGTAGCTGCTGTGTGTGTACTCTGTGTCTGTACCATGTGTATCCACGTGTGCAGTGTGTGCACACTGCATGTCCGTGTGTACTGTGTATGTGCAGCGCATAGGGGGGAGTGTGTGTGTCATGTTAGTGTGGCTGTGTAGTGTCTGTGTATGTGTCTCTCTGTGTGTGTGTACCTATGTGGCTGTGTCCCTTTCTGTGCGTGTGGCTCTCTGTGTGGGTGTCTCTGTGTGTGACTCTTGTCTGTGTGTCAGTGTTCTGTCTCCTTCCATTTCTGTCTCCATCTGTCTGTCACTGTCATTGTCTCCATGTGTGTTGCTCCTCCTGTGCCCCAGTCCCAGCCCCAGTTACCTGCAGTCGTCCCCTCCGGTGCTCACCACGAACTTGTCGTCGTGCGAGAAGCGGATGTTGGTGACGTGTGCCGAGTGCCCGAAGTACCGCTTGTGTTTGGCCTGCAGGACAGGACAGCAGCTCAGGGATGGCACCAGGCAAAGCTCTGTGCCCACAGCCATCCTCACCCCGAGGCCTTTTCACTCCCTGGGAGCTGCCCGTGGATGGACCGCGCTGTTTGGATGCTGGAGGAGCTGCTCAAGGATGGACCACGCCGATTGGGTGCTGAGGGGTTTGGGAAAAGCATAAGCTGCTCAGGTGAAAATAAAAGAGGCACTTACAAATTTCTCCGTGCATGGGAAATCAAACAGCTTCACCAGGCCGAAGTCATCTCCCGTGACTATATTGAGGCCAGCGTGGGTCACACAGGCACAGTTGACATCTGCTTTATCTGCGTTTCGTGGCCAGATCCCAATGACTTCGTCTCCGAGAATGCTGTTCCAAAATCAAGGTAAATAAAATGCATTAGACTGTAAGACTTAACTTGTTGCTGCTCTTCCACAGGGTGCCGAGCCAACACAGCTCAGGAATAAAAAACTGCTGCATTTAAATAAAATTGTGCCCTCCAAATGATTGCCCTGAGCTCCTCATGGAGACCAGCACACTAAGACATCATTTTTGTGTGATTCTTAAGCAATCTGTACCCATAAATCCTGAGGTTTATTTCCCATGAAACCACTGGCATCATTCTACAGCAGCATCTTGTGCAGCTCTAGTCTCTATGAGCCTCCCCCCCAGGATTTCTGAGTGCAGTGTTCCCTTAGCCATGAGTTGCTGAATGAGGGAATGCTTGTCTGGATGTCGACTCTTTCTCAGAAATAGGTATTCTGCCCCTGGCTTCAGTTCTCTGTAATCACTTACCCACAGAGTCACTGACAGAGGCATCTGCCCCCTCCCACCAGCTGTCAAGAAACAGGGAATTGGGCAGATTTTTATGCCAGCAGAGCAGTCAGAGTAGGAGGATTCTCATTTACCTTCTCCTCGCCCTGCCTGGTTCTCACCCACCGTCAGCTCTGCCCTTGGCCTGTCCCACTTGTGCAGAAGAGCACAGCCACAGTTCTGCAATGCTGGGCGGAGATTCCTGTGCTCCTGCACATCAGGAAATGGATTCTAATGACACTCCCAACTCCTTAATACAATCAGTGCACGTTTCCAGGCCTTCCATGCTGCCGCTGTTTGCTGACAAAGCACCCTGGAGTGGCTCAGAGTCGTGTGAGGGGCCTGGCACAAGTGGCAACAAGCCACTGTGGCTCTGTGACAGCCCCTGGTGTAATTAGCACAGCACTAATTACTGCAGACACCAAACAGCCACAGCTGTGTGTAAAATCCCAAGGGTGCCAGGTGAAGCTCTGAGGAAGCAGAGCCTGGGTGCACTCCCAGGTTTTGCAGGCCCTGGGGACATGTAGCATCCCCACACAAACATGTGAGCTGATCCTGCTGTGGCCTTGGCTGTTACCTGGTCCACGTGGCCCAGGTGATTTTCTCTATGACTGCAGGGTCTGTGATTTGCTTTCCCAGTGGCACCTCATGAACTTGGCGCTTGTAGGCACCTGTGGATACCTGAAAAGGGGAAAGGAAAAACCTGGAAACTCTGCTATAAATACATCATTTTCTTTAAGAAGTCCAGCAGTCTCCCCAGGTTTTATCAGGAATTAAGCATCCAGGGTAACACAATGTCTTGGAGTTACTTTATAGTATATCCTATATTGTCTCTCTATTTTCTCCTCTAAATTTTGTCTCAAACCAAGAGACATTTCTCTTTTCATCTCATTAGCTGGAATTCATCACATGCTGTACAAAGGAATAACAATGTCACAGGATGATGATGGAAGGAGGTGTTCACATGCAGAGCTGACAGATCTTTCACTTCTATACTTTGCTGTATCTCAACCCAATTTTACTAAATTAGAAAAGTTTCTGAAGGAAACCCCCCAAATTAACCCAGGCTGAGGGAGGAAGAGAACTGCTTTCCCATGGTTATAATGCACAATTTCCTTTTCAGTGTTGTTCCCATTGCACTGACCTGGGGTAACACTGCCCTTAGCACAGCTCGTGCCTCCATCTCTTTATGGTGGCACAATGAATCTGAGCTCTCTGGGGGCTCTCCCAGACATACCTGGATGTACCTGCTGTCTGCAGAGAAGTCCATCTGAATGACAAAACTGGCAATGTCCTTGCAGTAGCCAATTCGGTTTAGGGTCGTGCCTTGAGTGAGATCATAAAAATCCACAGTGTGTTCTTGTGAGCCCACTGCCAAAAACCTGTTATCTGGGCTGATCCTGGACAATAAAACATGGAGAGGGGATGTCATTGCCTGTTTTGGTTCAAGATTTGTTTCTCATGCTAACAGTAACTTTTTTTACTGGAAAACACAAAAACCATTCTATTGACAGCAAGGCAGGACTCAAATGAAACCTTGTTGCATAACAGCAGAGGAAGACTGAAGACATCTCTGACACTGTGCAGGGCTAGATGGGATATTGGGAAAGAACTGTTCCCTGGAAGGGTGGGGAGGCCCTGGCACAGGGTGCCCAGAGAAGCTTGGAAGTGTCCAAGGCCAGGTTGGACAGGGCTTGGAGCAACCTGGGACAGTGGGAGGTGTCCCTGCCCATGGCAGGGCGTGGCACTGGATGCATTTTAAGGCCCCTTCCAACCCAGACCATTCCACAACTCTATTCTATATTGCTTGTAGTTAAGTGATGTTAATATTGCACTCACATAAAGCCACAGCACCGTGTGCAGTGTGGGTGTAACTGAATTACTGCCCCACCACAGTGCCCTTCACCAGCTCACACAGGTTCCAGCGAAACCTCTGCAAATCCACCAGGGACTCGGCAGCCATTTCCTCGAGGCAGGGCTGTGCATTTTGAGCACTTCCTACCTGATGTCCTGAATTGCAGACTTCCTGTCCCGCTTCTTGCCCCAGACCTTGAGGCTGTTGACCAGCAGCACGACGAACTCTCCGTTCCTCATGCCGATGGCCACCATCTCTCCGTCGGGGCTGTAGGCGGCACAGCGCGCAGGGTGCCCCAGGCTCACCTTGTTCACCAGCTTCTGCAGGGACACACGCAACAGGCTCACACCTCCCCAGCACACGGAAAGCTTCCAAACACAAACTATAAAACTCGCTTAATTAAAAACAAATCGGCTCTGTTTCCCTCTAAACATAAACCTGAAATGTCACACCGAGACTCGCGTCCCACCAGGCATATGTCGCTAAGCAGGCTTCAAAATAGACATGTGATTCAGATGGGGGTTCGTGTTTGCATTACTTTCTAGGGTGACATCCAGTTTCACACCAGAAAAAGGTCTTTTTAGCAGAAACAGCTGAAAAACCAACTTCCTAATTTGTTTCAAAGATGACTTTGACAGCTTCATCAACTGCTGATTGGCACAGAGCTTTCCCATTTCACTGGATATGTGAAAACATCCTAGAAAGCTCTCGCATTTTCACCTAGCTGCTTGTATTTATAAAATATTCATTTTCCTCATTAAAAATTATCCCTATCAGCTCAGGTAACAACCTTTTGGAAAGGTTTATGCTGGCTAAAATGAGCAGAAACCTTTTGGGTGGGGCTTTTTTTGTGTTTTATTTGTTGTTTTTAAAAATGGTTGTTGTTAGCCAATTTGACTTGGAAAAACCCCTGAGGCAAAATGCTGAGTTCCAAAGGAAAGCTCTGAAGAGGAGGGAGCTGTGCCTGCCAGGAAGGCAGAATGATGGGCAGGGGCTGTGTGTGTGTGACAGCACAATCTGTGTCACCCAGACTGGCAACATGGAATTAAAATGATTCCTTGATACCCCAGCCTGCAGATTTAGATCAAAATAAGCAATGCCCAATAAGAGGCTCTCCAAGGGGAGTGCCTGGCTGTGGGACAGCCTGGCACCTCTCCCCACACCTTCCAAGCAAGGAGAGAACTGGCAAAGCAGGACCAAACCCTGCTGAGGACACAGACAAAACCCTGATCTCATTCCAGGGCTGCTCAAAAGCACAGCTGGAAAAATGGATGTTTGGATAAAATGTTCATTTTTATTTTCACGGCTGTACACTCACAGTACTCACTTTGTCCGACAGGTCCCAGATCCTGGCTGTTCCGTCGTTGCTTGCAGAGATAAAGATGTCTTTGGAGGGGTGAGTTGCCAAGCCCCAGATTTCCCCTTCCATGTGACAGTCAATCAACAAGTTTGAGGCAGCGTTTTTTTCTCCTACTTCAAGGATTTCTCCATCTTTCGTTCCCACTAAGATCTTCCCCTGTTTGTAGCCAAAGAGAAAGAGTGGAGAGAGATGGTCAGTGTAACAGTAACTGCCATGGTTTAAACTGCTGGGGCTTCCTTGGCAAATACTTAGAAAAAGCATAAACTGATTAAGTTTGGAATTGGTCAATGGCTACTTGATTGGAACTATAAAACAGCATTCCTCAGTGGTGTTATCAAGGAATGTGTCACATTCCCAGGCAAAGGGAAATAGAGACCATCCCCGGAGCCCTTGGCTGGACAGGCCCATCCTGTGCAGCATCACTGCTCCTTCTCATTTAGCATTCACACACGTGCAGGAGTGACTGCAGCAAGTCAAATTACTCCGTTATTTCTACCGTGTTCCACTTCAGCAAAGCTCAGGGTCTCTCAGTAGCTCCCAGAGGGAGTTTTGTGACTGCAAAGAACACAGGGGAGCTGTGCTCTGCTGGGCCCAGGGAAGCAGCTGAGCTGTGCCCCTGCCCCGGGGAAGGGCTGCTCTCACCTTGCCCCGGCACACGGAGCGCACGCACTCGATGAGCTGCCCGGTCTCCAGCTGGAAGGCTCGGCACCGCTTCATCTCCTGGTCCCACAGCTTCACTGCTCCCCCCTCCTTCGTGCTGCAAAGGAGGCCTGCTGTCACCTGGATGGCTCCTTTACACACGAGAATCCCACCAATCCCACCAGTGCTTAAATCACAAAACACACTGACCCACCCTCCACTCTACATAGACATCTCTCTATGGTGCAATGGGAAATATATAATAAAAAATTAAATGCTTTCACATTTCGTGTTTTTAACAGCACCAGAATTTGTACAAACCAAACTGTTCTCTTGTCACTTATCTCAAATCTCTGTTTCTTGGCAAATATGTTACTTGTGGTAACCCCCAGACCTGCAGCATCTCCACTGGGAGAAGCTGCCTGTAGTTTGACAGAACTAACAAATGAAGGAAACTCCACTTATGGCAGAAGCTCAGGGAACAAGGAGCTTATCCAGGTGTTTGGACCAATCCCTAAGAGGTTCAGAGTGTCCTTGGCATGGAACGTGCATGTCTGGAACCCTCAAGTGTCCTCCTTTAGTCCTTCACTTACTGAGCCACCCGGGCAGGTTACACAAAACTGAGCACGAAACAGTTAAAGCACAGAGACCATTTATCCCTGGGCTGCTGGATAAATAATGAAAACAAAAACCCCACAAGACAGACTGAAGTTGGGCACTTCAGGAAGATTCTGTGTCTTACGGCCTCTCCTTCCCTCCGGTGACAATGAGCCCATCCCGCAGGGTCGTGTACATGGTGAACACCGGTCCTGTGTGAGCTTTGGCCACCAGCCTGACCAGGAAATGATCCTTCCACACGTAGACATCTCCATTTATGGCACCAGTGAACGTGAGGTTATTCTGCAACAGACAGCAGTAATCTCTGATACTACAGCCACTTCAGTGTTTTTGTTCAGCTTCAAGTAAAATTCTTTAAATCAAATTTAGAACAACCACAAGGGACTGTCAGCATTGGTGGTATCACTGGCACATGTCACACCAAATACCACTAGCAGAAAAAAAGGTTCACAAAATCACAGATCACAGTTTAAGTTAAACAGCTAAATAATCAGCAAAGTACAAAAAAAAAAGCCAGGGCAGTAGGTGTGCACAAAATTTAGCAGAAGACAATCACCTAACTGCGCTTAGGAAATCTGGGGAAGGATCTCAAGGTGTGCAGGTTTTAAATCCACGTTTCACTGACAAGTACTGGGTTGGGTTTCAGCAAAGAAAACTGACCCTTGGGGCTTTAATACAAAGGTAAAATAAACCCTCTAGCAGGTGATTTGAACTCACTGCTCCAAAGGCAACAGAGAGCATGGTCTGCATTTTGGCATCTTCCATGGAACCAATGACTCCTTTCTTGTAGAGCAAAGCACTGCCAGCCAAGGTCCAGAACTTCATGTGTTTGACCCCCACGGACACGAACTGAGTGTCGGAGTCTGGGCGGAACTCCACAACGAAGATCCTCTCCAGGTGTCCACCCCTGCTGGCAACTTTAGCCCCTGGTTTAATTAGGAAAGGATAAAAATAAGGCTGAATTTACCCAAGAAATGAAGTTCTGATATGATTTTATCAAATAAATTGAGCTGGTATTGGATTAGAGATCTGCGTCCCAGACGCTGAAAGCTGCAAATCCCAACACTATTTATTGGATCAAACATCTTAATGCAACCCCCAAGGTCCCTGGTTATTCCATTGCACCCCACAGATTTAGGAAATGCAGATTTAAGGCCTTCATAGCACAATCTGTCTCCTGGGTCAGTGAAATAACAGAGAAACATTGGATATCATCTTGTGGAAAATGCACAGGGACACACTAATGAGCTGAGGCACTTTTTCTCTCCCCGCCACCATTTCCAAAGATAATTCTTTTCTGGAAATTACTTCCCAAAGGCCTATCTCCATCATAGTATTTCAAGTATTTTAGGTAAGAAAATGAATAATTTTCCTTAATTCCATGTAATTTTACATTAAGCATCATTCTTTCCTTAATTCCCACTTACAAAAAACATTTAAAACTTATCTTCTTGTTCATGTTTTCTAGCCCTTTGCCGTTTTACCTGATTGCTGGGATACTCAGAGCGAGGACACAGAAGTCCAGAGGCTTGGAAGGCAAATCAAATCCCTGTGCACAGCTGTGCTAGGCTGAAGGAGCACCATTTCCCCCTGGTTTTTACCTTCCTGCCACCTCCACACGGTGATGGTGTGCTCTGGGTCCACCCCCACCGACACCAGGAGCTTGCCAGTGGCACTGAAGTTCACATAATTGACCCCTTTGGTGTGGAAGCAGCGCAGCATGGAAAGGGTTTGCTTGCTCATGGCATCCCATATATGAATGGTGGGGGTTGTACCTGCAGGCAGAGAGAGGCATCAAAGGAGAATTAATTCTGGAAAGCTTCAGTGCAAACCAGGTGTTTTTCAAGAACATTTAACCTGAACAGACATTAGTTGGGGGGTTGGATTTGTTTGAAGATTAGCACTACTGGAAAGCGAAGAGAAATCAAAATAGCTTGCAAAACACAGGGTGGGGAATCATTGTAGTCCATGAAGTCAGACAAGTTCAAAAAGAACAACATAACATTTCATGGAGAGCCTCATGCAAAAGAAATTGCCTGCAGATGTTTCACTTGTATCCATGGTTCACACAGATACAACGAGGCAACATGGAACTCGTACAGGACTGCTAAATTCACAAACAAATCAGCCTTACCTGGGAATTCTGTCATGTCACCTGCATTGTGAGAGCAATGGCAAATGAGGAAGCACCAAGGGAAAACAATAGGTGAAATAAGTCATGTGTCTCGTGCTCAAGTGCCAGCATCAGCACCAGAAGGAAAACAAAATTAAAAACTTGGAAATGGATATGGATTAAATCAACAGAACAAATAAGCAGGAATATTGTTGAAGTTTTTTGGGTATATTGACTTTTATACACAAATATTGCAACAATATTTAGTACTTTTAAGTTTTAAAAATGGTATCTGAAAGAAATGCTAAAGGCATGCGGGTTTTAAAAATTATTAAATTCGAAAGTGCAGTGAATTTGTAGTTCCACAAAGTATCAACCAAACTCAGAAGCACTGATGTCCTGGGGCCAAGGGAAAGGGCTTTCAGCATTTCCCATGTCAGAAATCAGCACTTTGCACAGCTCTGGCATCACTTGTAGGTTTGGTTGCTCCCTCCACATTGCAGCTGAAGTGCCCATGCTCAGCACGGGCAGCAGAGGGTTTGTGTTTGTCACTGTGTTCATCACCACTACCCCCTGTTAAGTGACTCCTGTCCCCAAGTGACACATTCCGTTCTCCTTCCAGAATGGTCTGAGGAGACGTTCTGACCCCCTCCTCCTCCATAAATTTAATTATTCCAGCATTAAGCTGAAAGGCAGCAGATCCTTCTCAAGGCTTGGAACAACCCATCCTGCATTCCCCATGCAATGCTGACTCCTGCAGAAGGTCCCAGGGAATCTAACAGGACTCTCCATGTAAATAATAAACACACAAATACACAGGGATTCCAACTGTCCCCTGAGAGGTGTCCTAACTCCTGCTGAGATTGCACTCTGTGCGAGGCCTTTGCTGTACAGCTCCTGTGTTCCTGCAGAGAAAATGATTCAGTGTATTCTCACTGCTAAACAGTGCCTTGGACACAGGAAGGAAAGAAGGAATTCTATAAATTGAGATTATTGAGATGACCAGGCAGTTTATCAAATCTTGCCTTCTGAAATATGATTGCACTACAATGAACTCTGAAATCCAATCACTAACAGTCAGAGACGGAATCGAAATCATATGAAAACCCTGGAGCTTGATTACTTCTTCAAAATCAAAAAGTAAAATTCCTCCCCAGAAAAGCCCTGCTAACTGTGAGCTCAGCTCTGCCTGGGGGCACATACCGATCTGGCTGGTGGCCACCACGTTCTTGTACTTGGGGTGCTGGTTCACCGTCAGGCACAGGATGTCATCAGTGTGCTCCAGGTAGAAACTCTGGCTGCCTGAGGACATCCAGAGAGGACTTCAGTCACCACAGGAGCAAGGAAGGAGCCATCCCAGAAGCACAGACCACTGAGCAGCTGGTTACCACTCTCCAGGGGCACAGGGGCTCTAATGCTGCCCATGGCTGCTCTGCTCTCATTCCCAAGCACCCTCCCCAAGTGCACTGTGGGCGCAGCCACCAACACACAGAGCAATATTTGGGAAATTATTTACATATCCAGGGAATCAGCCCAAGAACAGCCTGCAGCCACCAAACTGCAAGAAACACCAGAAGTGCCAATGCAAAGCCCAGGTCTCCCAGTGAAACCCCAGTGAATGGAGGCAGTGAGTGGGAAGCCAACTGGAGGCAAAGCCCTCCCAAAGGAATGGGCCCAGAAAGGGCCCGTGGGGCCATCCTTGTTTCCCAGCCCACAGGTGGCAGGCTGCACTAGGACTGGAGTCCCCAAAGGCCACCAGATCTGACAGCTTTTCCCCCTGTGCCCCACCCTGGCAGCAGAGCTGCTGAGTGCACAGCTGGGACCATATGGGGAAAAACCAGGTCAAAATTCCTTTAACTCCCCTCTTTTCCTGAGAGACATGAAGGATACAGAGATGTTGGTGCCACAACTTAGGGCCAGATACATTTTGGTGTTTTATCTCCTTTACATTACCCAAAAGGCAGGGAATATTTCTACCCCTTCCAAAGAGCAACTTGCTCAGGCTGGATTGCACCAGAAGGTGCCCTTCCCTGGAGCATGGCTTTGCTAAAACAACCCACAATGAAATGGTGGATGTTACAGCTCCTCACTTTTTTGGGGGTGCTGGTCACTTCACCAGCCAGGCTCTGCTGCTGGGAGAGAAAGGCATTCATTCCCATGCCTTCAGCCACAGGATGAGAAGCTGGCAGTGACACACCAGCCACCTGCAGTGGGTTTGTGCTATTTATCAAGGTGCAAAATGTGGCAAAGTCATGGGAATATTAAATAGTTCAGACTTTCAATTAAAAATATTTTCCTTGTAAAGGTTTTCTTTTATCTCCAAGTGGTGTTTCAAGTGCAATTACCAGTAGAGAGGTTCTGGACAATGCCTGCTGCAGCTGTGTGGAAAATAATGTCAGCACCATCGTTCAGGTAATGGAGGTTGTTGCGACAGTCAAATCCTCTGTATCCAAACACGTGGTCTAAAGCCAGCTCCTGGTGCAGGAACACAAAAAGATTAAGAGTGAAATGAAAGAAGAAACAAGGAGATTTCAGAGTCTGAACCACTTAAGAGCGATTCTAAATTACACAACTACAAATATCTTGTAGAGGCAATAGAATAATAAAACAATAATTAGTTATCCCCATTCTGCTCATTTATCGAGGCATTACATTATCATAGGCTATTGACAACCTTTAATTGGTCAACTAAAGCACTGCACTTATATTTTTTTTCCTATTATTACTTCAGAGGGCTATAAATGCTCTGGTTCTGTAAATTTCCATTCCAAAGAGATACAACTCACTGAACAGGTTTGATTTTATTACTCCTCCCATCAGAGTTTAATATTTATATAGGGTAACATATTTTAAAGGCGATACTTGCAGAGTTTTTGAAAATCATTCTCAGAAAGTACCAAATTTCCACAGACCAAATTCTGATCTTAAAGTCCTTAAAGGAAGCCAGGGCAAGCTATAAGTAACTCTGTAATCAAGACATTAATCAGAGGTGTAATTGCAGCTTACAACGAGCAATTGCCAAGGAAATTTCCTCCAGGAAGCCAGGACAGTTAATGGATTGTTGTTAGAGCTGCCTTGGAGCCCTGAAGCCCAGACTTAATGACTGTCCCAAACAATCACAGCTTACTGGGAACAATCCCAATTAGCCACAGACCAAGTGTTCCAAAGTGTCCACATGGGTCACAGAATATTCCTTGTTCTGCACATTATGTGGGAATTCAAACAAGTTGTCTGGGGAGAAAGGGAAGTTCCAAAGTCAAGGAGCAAATTCCATCATTCAAAATCCCACCTGGGATTTTTCCTGGGCCAAAGTGCTGCTCCTGGCTGTATTTCCCTTGGGATTGAGCAGTGAGCACAGGAATGAACACTGTCATTGTACCTGCCCTTCACTGAGACACAAACCAGGGATGGATTTCACCCAGCCATGTCACTTTTACAGAAATTTAAAAGATATTAATCCTGACCTCAACCAGTTTCTTTTTTTTGTTGACGTTGTTCTTTTGCAGTTTCTCAGGCTGAGGAGCAGCTCTGCTCACTGGTGGCCTGAGAAGAACATTGAAAAAAGAGACAATCAGTATGTTTGAAAGTAAAATACAACCTTGGAAACCACAGCATGTGTGAGCAGCAAATGGACAGCAGCCCCTGGATGAGCTTTTTTCAGAGTTATAAAATAAACTGATTAAAATCCTGCACTTTTTGATAGAAAGAGCACAAACATTGATGTAAACTTTGTGGATGAGTGGCAGAACAAACAACCTTACACCAATCAAAAGACCCCAAAACCATAATGATTTAAATCCATGGAAAAATCCTTGACTACAAAATGATGGCAAATTGGTGCTTTCAGAAATGACCTAAAGTATATTTCTGCAGCTGGCGGTTGACCTCTTCCCAGCCTTACTTCTGAGAAACCCCATCCCAAAACTTTGACATGGCTTCAATAAAATCTTCTCAAAATCAAATTAAAGATAAAATGGTTGCATTTAAATGCAGAAGTCATTCATCCATGGGAATTTAGGAGACTAAGGCCGGCAAAGCTTTTTAATATAATTACAGTAGCTAAAAGTAGCTAAAGAGACAAATGCGGAACACAGGCTAAGACAAAATCTGATGTGTGCAAATGGTCTGTAAGGCCAGATAACCTCTACTGCTGCTATTGATCCTGCTGGGAAAAGAGGGACAGAGCTAAGGGGAGGACTTGGAAAGCATTCCCAGAGCTTATGATTCCAGAAAAATGTGACCTTGCTATTACATCCCATACGCTGTGAAATTTGTTCCTGTCCCGAGACTGTAACTGCCTGTAATTCCCATTTTGCAAAAAATTAATTGGAGAACAATGAAATCCCTTTTGTGTATAGGGAGCTGCTTTTTCTGGACCTGGATTTTTCATGGAAGGTGTTAAGGGCACTGTGGGAATGAGCAGCAGGAAAACCTGAGCTCTGAGACAGAGCAAAGCTGGGGGTAAGCAACCTAAGCCACTTCTCAGGCACACCAAGGACCAACAAGCACACCAGCAGGTGACCCAGGACAGGAAGGGAGTGAAAGAGTTACCTTGATCCCCTTGTAAGCAGCAAATAAAGCCAAACAAGAAACTTTGTTTAAATAGAGTTAGGTGTCACTTGTGAGCACAAGAGTCATGCACAAGCACTGCCAGAGTGCAGCAGTCATTCCTCGGGCACAGCACATGCTGTCCAAGCATGCCAGCAAGAACTAAAACAGAAACCAAAGGGCACCAATCCCCAGACCCAGAAACGTCACAGCCAGCATCCCGGGGCAGAGGGGGAGCTAAAGATCCTGCTGGATGGAGGGGAAAGGGAAGCTCCATCCAAGCTTGCTGCACCCTTTGCACTGGAGCAGAGTGGGATCCCAGGGTGGGTTTGTTTTCAGGAGCCTGACAGAGAGGGAGCTGCTAGGAAGCTGACAGTCTCCTAAGCACGGCTGATTGAACACAATGGGTGAGTGCTCTCTATCCCAGTTCAGATGCAATTTAGCCCACAATTGCTGTGGCGAGGGAAGTCACTCCCAGGACAGCCTGTGCTGCCTTGTCCCCAGGGAACAAGTACCTTTATTTCCTCGGAAAGGGGCCACTCTCGAGTCCCCTGGGGCAACCCTGGGTGGAGCAGGACTGAGCAGCGGTGCTGTCACCGGCAGGAAAGGAGCAGGGGAAGTTACTACAAAACTTAATTGTCTTACAAAATAAATTCATTATTTCATTTCAGCCCAGACTTATGAGAGCCTCCGAATTACACTTACAAAGAGAATTGCTTTCTTGCATGCTTTTTTCTGTTTTAGTATCATTTCAAACTGGATCATTTCCACATTTCTTTACCCAGGAATATGAAAGTTCATGACAAGAGCAAGCCAAAATACTTCATGAAAGCAAGAGAGCACTACCACTGTGACATGCTTGATAGTCACTAGATTGTAAGCATGAGGCTTAATTTGGAGACACACACAGATACTTTTATAGATACCTACTGACAGCACACACAAACACAGATGTTGTGTGCATTCATATATACACAGCCATGTATATATACACACACGTGTGCATTCACTGCCTCGTCACCATCTCAATAAAACAAACAGAAAGCAGCACATTTTTTACATTTTAAGAAGTCATTTCACTTTTAACAAGCCTGTGACTACACCTAATTTGTTTTGAGACAGATGATGACAATGCCAAGACAAGAAATTTGCACTGTAGCAGACGACATCCCTTTGCCCTGTTGGACCTGTGCAGCCTGCACGGCACATTCCCAGCAATGCAGGCCTGTGCTGGGCTCCCCAGCAGTACTTACTTGACAATTCCCTGCCTCCAAAGGACAGCAAGTTAAAACATAACACAAGCATTAACAGTTTCTTTGCAGCAATTTAAAACAAACGTGCTTAGATTACTTTATGGGATGGAGGAGCTCCGGGAAAGATAAGACACAGTCAGACATTAGAGGGTGTCAGTTCTTTGGGTACTGTGAATACAGCAGAGAAGATTTCTGTTACTCATGGCAGTCTCGAGGATGTTCTCACACGAGTACACGTAGCTGTCAGCCAGGGATCCAACTCCAGATCCACACTGACAAAACCTCAGCACCACCTTCATGCAGGAACGGGAAAAGGTGGGAGCGAACATTCCCTCCAGGCAGGGAGGGAGGGGAGCCCAATCCAGGGCTGGGATGAACAGGCAGCACCAGGATGGAGAACAACAGGTGGACACAACAAGAGCTGGGCTGAGGGGAAGGGAGAATGGGGTTTTGGAAGAGTGAGGGATCTTGAGGGAGGAAAGAGATGGGATCTTAGAGAACAGGGCCAAACTACAGGGGGGAAAAAGCTAGATTTGTTTAGATGGAAAAAAAAAGGAGAGAAAAAGCAGATCAAAAACTGTTACGATAAATTCTGTGGATGGGGGGATATAACCAACCAGCATTGCTGGCTGGCTGGAGATCTGCAGTAGGAATTAACTGGGGAGAACACAGACATTCTGTTCCAAGGCCAATGGGAGCAGACAGGGAACTCCAGAACTCCAGCCAGCAGCAGCACGGGAAAGGGGTCTGGAGCCAGGAGAGATGGACAGGAGTGTCCTGCCACCCACAGGGAGGAATGCTGAGCCTGCAGGAATGGGTAGGGAAAAGCTCAGAGCCCAAAAGGGAGACTGACATGGATTCACATGGCTGCAAACTGGAGAGGGAACAAACTTGGATCCACACAAACATGAGCACGACTGCTCCTGAGAAGAGAAAACAAGGTTCAAGGAGAGGGAGGGTGGTAGGGTTGGGTTGAGCAATAGAACAAAAATCCAAGATTTAAAAGAATATACTGTTCATTTCAGAAAAAATGCAAAAGCAGCTTTAAAAAGTGTCCTTCACCAGTGACAGGAGGAGACTCCCAAGTGCCCCCAAACTGCTGCAAAACTCCTTGAGCTTTTTTTAATCCCTTCCTAGAGAAGGTATTAAAAGATTTTGAAAATTCTAAACCCTTGGATTTTCCCATCCCAACATACATAGGAGTTTTACATACAACTTTTCCTGCTGTTACTTTTTCTTAACACTTTTTAGCTATCAAAAGACAACAAAAAGAACAGGATTCAACATGAAAATATCCTACTCTCAAATACACCAGATCAAAGCAAAGCTCAAACAGAACTAGACAGAAACATCAGTGGCAAACTCAATTATTTTTCAAAAGCACTGAAAAAGCCTTACATGGTTACAATACCTATAACTTCATGTATGCTGATGCACTCTTTAAAAAAAGAATAATTAAAAAAAAAAAATCACAAAGTACTGCAGGACATATGGTGGGGCCAGCCACTGTCACAGCCTGCCAGGGCAGCTGGTCACTGCATTCCCAGGTCATTCCAGCTCAGTGCCCAGTGAAACAAGCACCACAGCAATTAGTACTGAGGGCAATGAGTTTGGAGTGCAACCTGAGGCCTTTGCTCTGAACACCTTGGGACGTTGTTGCCTGCACCACAGACTGGCCCTGCTGCACCAGGACCTGCAGTTCCTCACCCACTGGAGGAACGGAGTCTTTTCCATTTGTTTTGTTATTCCCTGTACAAGCTCCAGCATCTTTTGAAGCTGTACTGTGTAAATAAAAGCACTGACCCAATCATACATGGCAGATGCTCCCTCTGTGTGACAACGCATGAGAAACACGGCTCTTTCCATCAGCCCTGACTACCTCCCAAACAAGAGCCCTCAGAAAAGCAGAATATTTCACATCAGCCCCAGTGCAGAGAGCACTAGGGTTCAGAGACACAAATGTTGGAAACACACAGCAACGCTGGCATCCCTCGGCTCCACCCCCGAGTGTCACCCAAACGGAGGAGAGCTTTGGGCCAGCTCTGTGCTGACCTGTGGGAGCACTCTGAGTTCAGCTGCTGGCAGGGACTGCCAAATCCCAGTCACAATGTGTACGAGCCATGGGGACAACTGGGATGAAACCAGCAGCCTGTCAAATGCATTTAGGGTGCATTCACTTGACATAATGCTGTGGAGAAGGTAAAAGGGAATATTCCAAAGGATGCGCTGCATTCTCAAAGAGTGGCTTTCTGTCAGAATAAGCCCAAAGTTATTTTCTCCACCCCAAGGATGTGTTTTTCCAGCTACATTTTGAATAGTCCCCACCTACACATAAATACAACACAGATTCACACTCAAAGCTTTGGCACCGCACCCACAGACGGGTGTGTGTAAAGGTGCAGGAACCAAGGCTGTAACCATATGGCTAATAATTCACTTCATGGTGCAAAGGCTTGTGGGGCCTATTTTGAAAGCTTATATAAAGCAGTTCATGTTGTTTTAGAGAAATTAATAATCTAAAGACTAACATTTGAAGAGAAAAAATCCAAGATCTTTAACTTTTCATCTTTATCAGGACCTGTGATTACACGTGAGGCAAACGCCACGATGGAGACCAGGCTCTGAGGTGGGTAATTCATGGAGAGTGAGACAAGCCAGGATGCTGAGAAAACAGAAAACCAGACAAACATGCTAATGCTGCTTTTTGTTTCCTCCACATTCCACCTGCTTTGAAGGAGTTCCCATCACCAGGGTTCACGTGGAGTCATGCAAACTGAGCTAAAGGAGAGCTGCAGACGCAGGGAGGGTGTTAGGGGTTAGTAGGAGGCCAAATGCAAACAAGGTCTTTGCCTTTGGGATTAGTAACAAATACAATCATCAGCAAGCTCGTGTTACTTCTCATCATATCAACTCGTGGTTAAAGTGGTCCCAGTTCAAGACCCAGCCCTTTTCTGAAATAGCACAGTTCCTCTGACACAGAGCAGAGCTTACAATTGTCCTGGCTTGTCTGGGACAGTCCCACAGGTGGCCAGGGGGCCCCGAGGAGCAGGAGCGCCGCGCTGGGAGCTCCCACCCCGCGAGACAGCTCCTGCAGCCCCTCGCCAGGGCACCCCGCTCCTGCACCACGGGCACGGCCAGGGGCGCCGGCCAGAGGGGCACACAGGGGTCAGGGTGGGGAGGGAGGAGAGGAGGGAAGGCATGGAAAGGGAGGAGAAGAAGACAAACAACAAGGTCAGGGAGAGGAGAGAGAAACAACAATCGGTTAATGATCTTAACCAAACGCACCAACACAACTGCAAGACATTTCAGAACTGTCCCTCAGCCTCACGTCTCCTGTCACTTTGCCATCCCAAAGCTGTAGCTGCTGATGGAGACAAGAAATGTTGGATTCCCCTAAAAATATCAGGCCATGATTTGATTCAAATCCCGCAAGTAAAATCTACCATGTAACTTCTGTGCTCCTCCAGGATACTTGCAGAATCATGATTACTTTAACTACATTCAAGTAAGACAGGAAAAATAAATTTCATAAAGGGCTCTCATTTTCTTTTCTGAGGGAAAGCCTTGTTACTCCTAAGTTTGTACAAATCATTGTACAGCTCAGCTCCCAACCCTACACTTGCAATCTTCTCAGGAGTCCCATCCCAGTTCCTGAGACCAAACACCTCCTGAATTGAACAATGATTTGTTATTTCTAGAGAAATAATGTACCTGGAGTTTTTCAGATTCACCACTCCCTATTAGAGAAGCACAGAGTCCTGCAAGCTTATTCCAGCAAACAGAAAGATTAAACAGATGGACCTGTCTCGTAGGTGCCACATGGCACCTTGGAAGCGTGTTTGATTATGTAAGCTGGAAAATAACTTCAGCAACAGTTTACCCTCTAAGTATTGCTATTAAAAGAAAAAACCCAGTGAGCTCCAAGCCATTGCCCTCAAGGAGCAGCTCAGAGCAGGAGCTCCAACTATTCCTACTTCTTGCTTAAACCAGAAACTTGTTTTTTCTCTTTTTTTTTTTCCTTTCCTTAATCTAAACTTGCTTAATTATGAGTTTTTTCTCACTACACCTTCACAGTTTTTCCTTTCTCAGACCCACAATGAAAATACAGCAAGGGGGACACTTCCAAGATCCTCACTGCATGTTGCAGTGAAGTGGGCCAGCAGTTTTCCAGGCCTTGGGATTACCTCCCAGTTGCTGTCCTAAGTTGCTGCCAGCTTGTCCCACAGTTCCAGCATGTGGACAGTAAGTTACAGCAATTACCAAGGCCAGAGGATTCAGAGCACAAAAGCCATTGAGAGCACAGTCACTGGGGGCTGCTGACAGACATATGGCACAATCACAAAGGGAAAGATTTGGAATATTTCCTCCTGAAAGTCTTCCTCCTCGAAAGCCTAACAGGTTTCCCCACATTCTTGCCTGAAAGAGAATGGAACACATGCTCTGGGTTCCCTTCTTCAAACCTGGAGGGGCTGGGAGAGCTCCTTCAGCTGTGCCTTTGGCAGGAAATCTAAAGCTTTGAGAGCTGCCTCAGGATTCCTCGTTGCCACTTCCCTCAGCCCTGTGCACAGACATTCCAAGACTCCACAGCCTCAAGATCTGCTGACATGGGACTTGATTTCCCTGAACGTTTGGGATTTCCCAAACACCAACAGCTGAGTACTTGGAGACTTCCCATTTACCCTGGCTTGACTGACTGTCACTTCAGACCCTTGGAGGGGCAAAGAAAAGTCAGCCCAGGGATTTCAGAAGTTTGTCACAGGCAGACAAACCCCCTCCCAGCTGCTCCGTTCTTTTGTGTTCTCAGAGGAGATGGAATCTGGCACAGCTACGAAGCTTCCCTCATATTTCATACATCTTCTGAGAGAAGTGAGCTTTAGCCTGAGGCACTCACAACTGGGAGTACCCAGATTCTGCAGGAATTGTGCAGGAATTGCACCACTGTGACTAGGAATGGCAGTCCTGCAGTAGCCAACACATCAATCCCATCTTACTGCACCCAAAGCACAGCACCTTTCACAGCTCAAGGCCCTATCCAAGCACAACACCCTCAGAAAGCACAGTTTTGCTGGCATTTCACCATAAAATTGCTGCTTCTGATTATCTCACTATAAAGTCTCACTGTTTATATTTATCCCCTGAAGAAAAGGAAATCAATTTATCTTTCCTTAACAAGTGACATATGAAAATTATGGGATTTGTTGTCAGATTTACCAAAACAGCAAATTCCAAATACCAAAGGTGTGATTGTACTGAAGCATCTGTAATTTAAAAAGAACATAAAAATGTGCACAAGAGCTGTGACTCTCAAGAAGAAAAGATGGCAAGGACAGTGCTGAGGGTTTATTTTTAACCTAGCTTAGAATGAAGCACAAAGTGTTGAGAACACAGAGACAGCAAGAAGAACAAAGACAGGGAGAATGTTAAGACCTTGCTTTTCACTCTCCTCAGTCCAGAACATGGGGATACAACCTGGGAGAGGTTATTCCCTTGCAGTGCTATTTTCACATGCAGCCATTGTGAAGGGACTGTTCTAGAAGCCAGGGGCAACCTCACTGCAGAGGAGGTGCCTCCCCATTGCAGCAGCCACGAGCAGAGTGGGAGGTGTGGAAACACTGGAGCAGCTCCCAGCTCGCACAGGGCTCTGTGGGGCTGGATAAACACAGACTGCTCTCCCTGAGAGGGGCTGAGGATGGGCACAGGCTCTGGAGCCTGTGGCATCCCACAGCACAGCCATGGATGCAGAGAAGGGAAGTTTCCCAGGGACCTGAAGGGTGATTTTCACTCCTGGACTGGAAATGGTGCTGAAAAGCTGCACAAGACACTGATGCTCTTGCTCAGATTGTGGGTAATTCGTGAGTACAAGACATTTTTAAGCCCAGCTTCATCTGTCAATTAAACTCACTCTACAGTTGCTTTTGCATCATCAAAGCAGAATAAAACAGCTGGAGGGTACAAGGGTTTCTGGTGTGAAGCATTATGTACCACTGGCACTTATTATTCCAAAACAATTCACCCCCCAAAAAAATAAATTCCTTTTCTAAACTCAATTTGCAAACATTTATGTTCACCAGATGATGCACAATGCCTTTTTATAAAAAAATGGAGGAACAAATTTTTTATATGAGGAAAAGAGATATTCTTAAAAGAAAGGGAAAAAAAAATGTTATGGTCCAACATTTTATTGTAAAAATCACTGATCCTCCTCTCCTGCATGGACATTAAGGCATTGTGATGAAAAAAAGTGGGTGCAACATTTTTCTTCTTATTGTTCATGCCCCACATTTCACATCCAATTCTCCTTTTTTGCACATTTACTGAGCAAAATGATTAATTACTTTCTGTCCAAGAGGTTCAGCACTGCATTCTTTGAGAGCTTTAAAGACAGAAATTTATTTTTCCAAGGCATGGATGAGATTAGGAAGTATTATTAACTGCATTTTGTTTCTTGCAATAATAGAACAACTAAGCTGAAATTCTTCCGGTGGGTTAACCCACAGCAGTCCTTTGTGCCAGTGCCCAGTGTGGGGGAAACAGCGAGGAAACTCCTGATAAAAGAATGATCACTTCTAAGAAAACATTCTATCAAAAGAGGCAGAATGGATTCACAGCTGAGCCACCAACTGGATTCACAGGTAGGGATTTACTGCTCCACATTTTGAGGGGGAATGTACTTTACTGGTTAGAGATGCTTCTGTTCTGTCCCATCAGATTTTAGCACCCCCTCCTTCAGGTCTGTGTTTCACTGGACTAGCCCTCTGTTCTCTTTTCTTTGCTCTCCTCTCCAACACTGTTCCCCTTCCAGTTAATTTTTTTTAGAATATTTCAGCCTAAGGCCAGCGTGTGCCCTGGGAAATCCCAGCTTTAACAGTGACAACCCAGCACAATTACCAGTGACTGAAAACCTTCCAATAAAAGCACCACCCAAAGCCTTAACCACAAAATATTTACAAGCTTACCACTATCACAAGTGCTTTGCTGCAGACACACACACTAGTTAGGAGAGAAAGTGAGAGAATGCTCATGTGAACAGCAGAAAAGAATACAACACTCGCAGATACCATTTTGTATTGTGTAAACACCATTTAAAATGTTATCTGGTGAATTTTAAAATCCCTGTCTTATTCCTAAGGACTAATTTGACTTGAATGAAAAGAGATGCAAAAGGGCCCAGTGCACACTTGGAAGCCATTGTGGGACATACCTCTCTTCCACTGACACTTCCTTCAGCTGCTGGTGGGGTTTGGTGCCTTCCATTTCTCGAATGCTCACTGCATAGATCTTAGTGGTGTAGTCAATTGCTTTTTCTCTTGCAACATCACTGTCGTAACCTTTGAAAAATAAAACATAGCATAAAACAAACTGTCCTTGTTCCATTGTGGGAGGGTAGAGAACAAGATGATCTGCACCAATAAAAGGAAGGAAACAAATCCTACTAAGCTCTCCTTACACTGAAATTTAGCACAGCAAAGCTTCAAGTTCAATGCCTGTGTGAATCTCTGATTCAGGCAAGGAATACTAAATTAAATCCCCTTTACCTCCATCTTCTTCTGCATCTGTGTCTGACTCCTCACTGTCCACCAGCTTGCTCTCCTGGATGCCCAGGAACTCCCTGGTCCAGATCATGAGCGCGGTGTCGGCGCCGCCGACGGTGAGGAGCACGGAGTCGTTGTGCAGCCACTGCACGTTGGTCACCTGGGCACTGTGCCCCACGTACTTCTTGAACCTGGCATGTTGGCCCTGCAGCACAGAGAATCCCCCAGCTGGCAGCTTGACACCCCAGCACAGCATCCTCCTTCCTTTTCTTCCCCACCACTGAAATGAATACGCTTCTCACCTTCACTGGGTAGGAGAAGAGCTTCACGAAGCCGAAGTCGTCTCCGGTGGCCAGGAGGGTCCTGTCCTTGGTGAGGCTGGCTGCGTTCACCACGGTGACATCGCTGTGCATGGGCCAGATGCCCTCACAGGTGGGACCGAGCACACATGTCCACGTGTCCCACTCAATCTTCTCTATCTGCAAGCAAAATCCCCCCAAAAGAATCTTACTTCAAACCTACCAAATACACACTAGTTTTATATGCACAGTTTTCTATGTTTGACATTAATTTCTATTTTAATTTTCTTAAGAAATGCTGCTGGTTCCAGCTTGTTAAACTGCGTATCTTCATCCAAAGGCTTAACACTTCAAACATTCCCCTTCTCCCAAGGCACAGCATGATTTGGATACAAATCTCCCCTAAAGATTTTCTAAGGTGCCAAACACTGGCAATTTTGTAGCAGTAGTCACAAACAAGCAGCTTGAAGAAAAGCCAGGTGCTGCTGTTTGAAGGTGGTTTATAGCCTGTACGTGACTGGTTACACAGAAAACAGGTGGCTTTGGGAAAGGGATTATGGCAAATGGCTGCTAACAAATAAACAATAATAAATTTGGAGATACAAGCAGAAGCCTGCACATTCTGCCATTCACAAATGCTATGAAAGACACTGTGGAATGATTAAATAACTCTAATTCTAACCACTGCAAATACAGCATTATAAAAGGAAGAAAATACACCATTTGAAGACAATTCTTAAAATTAACTTTCACAGCAAAAATAATCCAGTAAACATAATTCGTACCTCAGCAATTCTTATAATATGTCTTTTTCCCCTCGGTGCTTCAAAAAATAGTTGTTCTTTGGCACCAGAATTGACTTGCAATAACTTTCCTGGATACAAAAGGAGCATTTATTATGAATCTTATTAATTATTATGACTATTAAGAACTTTCTTTTGACTGAGTGAAGAGCTTTCTGGGGGTAAACTCCAGAGAGTTATTCATAGCAAAAGAACATAGATGCTTAGAATCACTTGTAAGGGTCCTATACCCTGGTTCAATGAATAAGTAATGTTTTAAATACCATCCAATATCCTTAAGAAGCTGCTGTCTCACAGCATATCAGTTTCTGCTTGTGTTTCATCATCCCACTAATGCAAGTCAAAAATAAATGCATGTGATATTAATTTCCCTAATAATTTTACAAGGCAGCTTTGCCAAAGCTTTACAAGGAGCTTTGCCAGCTCCTATCCCTTCTGCACTGCCCCTCTGGCAGAGTCAGCTCCACTCCAAGCTGTCCTGGGATGATGGGAAGTGCTGTACCCATGGAGGTGCTATGGTGCTGCTCTCAGTGGGTCACACCATATTTTGGGACTGGCACACAGCAGGGACAGGGCTCAGGCACACAGGTGGTACCACATGGAATCACATCCGCTCTGGGAAGGCTCACTGGCATGAGCTCATTATGGATCCTGCTGAACTTAATTAGCTCTGACAATCAGGCTCCAGCTTCTTGCAGGGGTTGCCACGCAGAGCTCAGCAAGGAAAGGAAATTGGATACCAACAAATGGAATTGCACTGGGTCCACACAGTGCTCCATGGGGAAAAAGCATTTGCAGCAGTGGTTGATCTCAATAACTAGAAGGGAGCAGTTTCCTGATATTCCATTTTATGGGCATTTCCAGTCTGACATTTTACCTCTGGAGTCCCAGTCGATGTGGGTGATGTAGCTGGAGGCACCTTTGCAAATGCCAACTCTTTTGCTGGTAAGGACATTGTAAATATCGACAAAGTTATCGTGGGAAGCCACAGCCAGGTACTTTCCTGATTCTGTATGGAGGAGACACCGAGGTTATTAAAGGGTACATCTGCTAATTAATATTGGTGTGATTTTCACCACTGTACTGAATTCACAGTCAGGGGTGGGCCTGTTGCAGTGCAGCAGCCAGCCACACGGAATTGTAAAGTATTTAATGCATGGAGCACACACAAAGCCAGCCTTCCTTCGGAACATTCAACCTCGTCTAGACAAGAGGAACAAACTCCAAGATAAACACTCGCACCTTAACATCTGGTTGTACCTCGTGAAAACTTGATATCTGAGATCATCTCCTTCCTGTGGTGAAAAGAGACCATGTCCTCCACAGTGTCAGCATTCACCACCAGAAAGCTGCCGTCGTTCAGGCCAACCGCCAGGGCTTTCCCGTCCGGAGAGAAGGCACAGCAGCGCCCGCCTGCGGAAAACCATGGGAAGGAGTCTCTCAGGGCTTAGAAACTCCCACTGAAAGGTTTTTACATCAAGTCTACAGTGATGCCTTAGGTTTTAACTTTTCTATTGTTTCCAACCCTGCCCTGCCCAGTGTCACTCTGCAGTCCCTGGAGCTCCTTGGCTGCCTCTCTCCTGTGCTCACACAGACATAACAGAGCCTCTCCAGCTCGCTCTCCAAGGACACCCAGACCTTCCTGGGCCCTGAAGGGCAAACCTTCATCTTGGGGAGGGGAGGAAAGCTTGGGGAAATAACGTCATTAGCTAAAGTTTTAATTGGCAAATTTATGCTGATATGCAAATGGACCAAACCTATAAAAGTGTGAAGAACTCGTGACCTGTCTTCCATCCTGAGATCCACTGGGGCAGGAGCTCCTGGACCCCCAGGGTGTGACCTTTGAAGGCCTTTCAAATAAACACCTCCTTTATTCCCTTATTCCTGTCTAGTCTCTGTTTTTAGGTAGCCAGATAACGCATCAATAGTTTTAAAATAGATTTGTTCTCTCGTAAAACAGATATGTTACAGAGGGCTACAATGGATGCTTCGTTACAGGGTACTCTGGAGCTGACAGTGCTGATCTGATCCCTCCTGAAATAGGTTTATGGGCAAATACCACTTTCCAGCCATGTTCTAAACACAACAGTGACAGAAATAAAACAAAATAAACCCCCAAAACATGTACAGAAAGGAAATCCAAATGGAAAATGCAAAGACTAAAGGTAGTGTAACTATATATCTTTCAAGGATACTATATTTGAACTGTTTTTCATTATATGACAGAATAGTGTTTCCTTTCAGTGGAGTGCATTTAAAGCACAGATGTACTAGACTTCTTCCACTTTCTGCCTCAGCATTATTCCTGACCATACTCTCCCCTACAGCTATCCTCATCCATCCCCAAGTTCACCTCTCTAAAGCATTTGTCTGTTTTCCCTCAGTTAGTGAAGGGTTTCTGTGCTCCAGATCTGCCTCTGAAAATGAACAATGTAAAATTTCCCAAAGGATATCAATGAGTAAATGAAATAAGAGTAATCTTGAGAAGGCAACGTTTCAACAGAGCTCATCCAATTTTATACAGAGAAGAGGGCAGGAAAATTGTTAATTTTAAAGTTAGTTGAACAGGTAAAGCTATTGGCACCAAAGGCTGATGGGGCTCAACATGCAGGAAATTGTACACTTGTCTTTATAAGGAAAATCTTTTATGTCAGCAACAAACATACTGGCCTTAAGTATTCCTAGGGAGGAAAGTGATTCTGAGGTCAATTCACTCCCCTTGAAATTGGGGGAAGTTCATTTATTACTATTCATTACAATAGATTACAGTCCTTTTTCTTCCTTCCCTTTGCACTGACTTGACACATGCCAAAGACAATTTATTTCCCGCGCTCCCAATTTCTTAATGACCGTGTCCTTTGCCTCCCCAATTAATGGCCTTGGTGTGCACTGAAAGCCAAGAGGGAGCTGCTACAGGAGCAGAGGGAGGGAGGCCAAGGCAGAGTTACCTTTTTTGAGCTTCCTCACGGCCAGCATGCGGTGCTGTGCCGAGAGCTCCCAGATGCGCAGCGTTTTGTCGTCGCTCACGGTGGCACACACGGGCAGCAGGGGGTGAGCTGCCAGGCCCCACACCTCTCCTTCCATATGGCCCTGGGGGAGAGCATCCCACACGAGACAGAATAATGCACTTGGGGCTGGCTGATACGTTCTGACCTTGCCCTGCCTCGCTTCCCAAGGCCCAGGCAATAAAGCCTTCACCATCTCCTCGCTCCAAAGCTTTCCACACTCCAAAGGCCTGAACATCTGCTCTGTCTCCCCTGACAACTGTCTGAAATACTCTTCCACAGTCCCCTCCACTATCACTGGCTGTAATTCCTGTTCTTCCAATCCTCTCTTTCCCAAACGTGAGATGAATAGGAAACAGTTACACCCCAATCAGGACTTTATCCACAAATCCTAATATTGGTAATCCTCAAAGTTTATGTCCTTTTTTAGATCCTTGTTTGCACAACATACACTACTTCATTTTAATCTTGCCTCAGATTCTCAGTTTTCCAACTTGTTAATCACTCTCCCTGCCTTTTTCCAGCTTTCCTTCAGCTTGCATACAGTTTGCTGGCACTGCATATCAAGGTTAAATAATTTCTTACTGCTCTCAATCTGCATTAGTGAATGAGTTCAATATTTTATAAAACACAGCCTCGCACATCTTGGTTAGTAAGGCAGTCAAGCAGGCAAGATGGATTTGAAGGATTACTTCATGTGCTCAAAATTTACTGAAAAAAGAATCCCAAAGAACCAGCATTTTAGTAAAAACACAGGAAACAGATGCTATGGAAGATCCATACAGTACCTGAACAAGCAGAGTCATAGGCCCACTTTTATCAATTTCAAGTATTTCTCCATTTTTAGTTCCTACCAGGATGTGCCCATGTCCCAGGCTGATGGCTCGGATGGAGGGGTTGTCTTCTAAAAGTAAACCTGAAGAATGCAAGATATATATATTTTTTTTATTTCATATTACTTGGAGTTAATATATAATTCAAATCTGTTTAAAATCATGAACATAAGATACAATTGCCTGATCAAACTGCCAGATAATCCATGGATTCCTTACTAATTCAGGGAGGGGAGTTTGTCTGTACCAGTGGCAATATAAAGACTGATATTCTACTGCTTTAACAGTGACAGGCTCTAAGGGGGTCAGGACTTCCAGCACCTCGGACTAATTGTGGGATTACAAGTGAATATCCCTTCCCAGACTTCCACACCCAGGTCTAGGGAATTTACCAGGTCTTTCCACACGACAGGGCCCCTGCTCCCACCACAGGGAACATGGCCAGCCAAGGAAACCAGACTGACTTTGGAACTGCCAACCTCAAGGCTGGGGACATTCCTCCTTAAAATCATTTCACCAAGGAAAACAAAGCTCAGTGTCATGAAATAGAGGAGGCAGAACAAAGTATAAATGACAAGGAATACAAGAAATACATCTTATATGGATCAAACCAGAAAATTCCAGCCCAGAAGAAGCAGTGTGTTGCTGTTACCTTTGTGTTCTGGTAAGATTTGCCACCCAGCACTACCTCTTTACCACCCTCCATGCACACAGTCCTTACCACAACACACTGAACAACAATACCTTTAGAACTAGCAGAGAGTGCTGCTCTTTTAATAGCATATGTCTTCAGACATCTCTCAAACATATCATCCCAAAGGGCCACAATTCCATCTTTTCCACCTGTTACAAAGCCCTGCACAATCACAGCAGGAAAACACACACAGATGTCAGCACTCATAGGGAGACATTCAAAAGGATGTGTCCAAAGGCACAATAAAGTTCTCCCTGCATTTTATTAATGTGTCAAACCAAAATCAGTGGAGCCTGTACCTGTGAAGGAAAAATTCAAGTGGACAAGATTTAGTGTTGTTTTTCTAGGGTTATAAAGATTTACAACCACGTGGAGCACACACTGCTGTAAACGGGAGTGCTGGACCAGGACATCTGCCTGCATGTGAAATAACCCATGGAAAAATGTCCTTAGAAGAGGCAGTAGTTGGCAATAACAGCTTCCCAAGATATTCCAAATTCAACTGACTTAACAGATGCTCCATCCTGAGCTCTAATAATGCATCAGGGACCAATTCTCTCATTAATTCCCTGGGTAGATTATCTGGGCCAAGCGAATGCAAAAGAGCATAAATAACTAACCAACAAAAATCTAAGTGAAGAGGATGTTCAGTGCCAAGATCAAATAGAAAAATTGATGGGAAAGCTGGGAACAATCAATTAGGGCCAGAAAAGATTGAGCCACAGGGATCTTAATTGACCTTGATATGTAAAAATGTTAATAGCTAACATTCTTCTCATCTTCTACTTCTACAGTTGAAACCATAACCTCAAAAGGGATATTCCATTATCAACATTATCTTCAAACTGCCAAGGGCAAAACTTTGTCCTAAGCTCATTAATGTGATGCAAAAAATATATTTTGCCATAATTTCTTTTATAGATGTATTGATGCAACAGAAGGAGAATTCTTTTGATATCTGGAATAGTTAACTCAAACCCCAAAACCTCTGGATATCTAAAGTGATAAGATTGTTACGATTGTGATAAAATTTTGTTACGGTATTATCACACAGCGATCGTATTGTTAAAACATCATGGTTTATATTTTGGAAACTGCTAATGCACAATTATTTTTGGGATCAGGTTGGAGAAGCAAAGAACGTTACCTGTTACTCTCCTGTTGTTTGCACAAACACGAAAATGACATTTTTGAGCAGAGTGAGAAATAAATTCTGCATTTGTAGAGGCCAGAAAGCTGTTGGCCAGGTATCATCACATGGAACAGGGTACTTATAAATCCAGGCCTATCAAATAACAGAACTCTTTCCCGTTGGCTTTGTGATTTCAATCCCAAACCCCTCTAAAAGCCATTGCTGTAACAAATACTGAGATGAAGGAAGGTGCTGACTACCTTGTCCAGTGCATGCATGGCAAACACAGGTCCATCATGGGCCTTCACTGTCCTGAGCAGCAGGGTCTCCTTCCAGATGTAGATGTCCCCGGTGGCAGCCCCAGAGAACACGAGCTCCTCCACGCGCCCGTAGGACACACTCATCATGGTCTCCAGCTTCCCCACGCTCCCAAACGTGCCCCGCTTGGAGGTGAAGCCTCCACCTGCAACATCAGCACCAGCACTTTCTGTGTGGGGTTGCAGCCACAGTGCTGTAAAGGACAAATGCTTGACCCCAAGACCTCTCGTGGCTGCCTAAGGTGCAGTAGGTAATGGAAATCCAGAAATCAGTGCACAAAGAAAGTGAAGCCAGCAATGACAGCTCTGGAGCAGCTCAGACCAAGTTTTCAGACTGTCTTTCCAAGCAAGCGATAAATTCAGTACACAATTGTGCAGAAAGAACTACTGCAACAGCTGGCAGAGTGTTTTTTGCCCCTAACAGCTTCTGCCATGCAGCTTCTCTGCAGAGGTGACCACAGCCAGAGGACTGGTTTAGCTGTTCCCTGGCACCCTGAGCGTTTGGCACAATAAATGGCAGGGGTTGCTCCTCTCCTCTGCTTGTCAGAGAACCAAATCACCACAGCCTTGCTTTGGTTCAGAGAGCAGAAGCAGCCACATCCCATGAAGCAATGCTTAGAGACAAAAATACACAACTACAAAACATCATCTGCAGCGGTGGCCTTGTGTCAGGGCACTGTGGGCATCACAGCTGGCACCACAGAGTCCCTGCTGCACTGAGCAAATCTCAATTCAAAATACATCTTTTTTATTGCAAGGAAACTATTCTTGGAGTAAAGATGCTGCTTAATGCATAGTCCCGTCATGGAATTTCACAGAATTTGGCAAACAGCAATGCAAGACAATTTAATCCCTGCAAAAATAACCCAAAGACAAAAAAAAAAGGATAAAAAGTAATTTTTAATCTGAGAGCGCCTGAACCACTTGAATGCCTGAAGTACAGTACAAAGCACAGGAAACTCTTAAAATTACCTAATTTTGAGTACTCATGAAACGTGTACACAACTAAAAGTCCTGAAGAACAAAAAATACAGTCCTGAATTAAAAATATCCTCAATCAGAACCTGATTTTCTGGGAGCCAAGGATGCTCACTCAGGAGAACTCTTTAATAGTTTGACTAGAGTTTAAACACAATTAGCTGGAAATTCTTTCCAAGGAGGAAGGAATGTTGTGACACTTGCTGACTCAGAGGTGGGTTTTCACTCCTGTAGTATTTTGGTAACTGGAAAAGTGCTTTACAAATAAAGCAAATTCTTAAACTGAGAACATGATGTTCCTGCATGAAAAATATTCACAAATTCTCATGCAAATGAACTATAAAATATTCAATACAGTACCTGTTTGCTGCCAAAATTTGATGTGCTTCATCCCAACTGTGACTAGTCTGTCCACATGATGTGGATTACACTTCACTACAAATATTTTATCTTTATGGCCCCTGCAATAAAGGCAGAAATTTTAAAAGCTTGGCAAGAGATGACTTAACATTTCAAACTAATTAAACAATTGCTATAAATCATTTCCTCATCTAACAAAAATTAGCCATATTTCTAATCTGCAAGGGTTTAGTCCTGGGAGTTTGCCCCGTGGAGCTGGCACAAGGAATTTGAGCATACACCATGTGGGGAGTACAGAAATGTGGGGAATAAAAATTCTCTCCCACTGAATTTCAGTTCATTTAAGTCATAACAAAGGAGCAGGCAACAAAGGTCAAGGCAATTAACAGAAGACATAAAGGTCAACATAAGTATTTAAATGGATGAGAACTCAATAAATATTAAAAGAGACTCAGACAGGAAAAATGAGGAAGTGTTTAATCTATGTTTCAAGATGGAAAATAAAATCACAAATTACAAAATTATAGTGTAGGAAACAGTTCACTCAGCAGCACACACACCTCCAGGTTTAGCTGTTGGGTAATTAAAGTTATGCTTGTTGATGTATTTATGGGAATTTCCAAGCTTGGGTTTTATCAGAGCAAAAAATATTCCCAGGTGTAAAGCATTAATTCCATCTATGTGAGTGTTTATAACCTCCCCAAACCAGGAACCGTGAGCTTTCCAAGATGCATCTGCAGGTTTTGTGCTAGGATTAAGTCACTTTTTCCTGACAGGCTCGGCAGATCTGGAAAACCACATGGTTCTGGAACCCTTCTCAGGCTCAGGATTTCCTTTTAGTGGATCAGTCTGGATGCAAACCAGTCCTGGGCACTTTTGGTATCTGCAGCACATCATCCTGCAGTGCAGAGGTGTTTGATTCCAACTTACTCAGCAAGGACTTTAATGAGACCAGGCAGGAGGCTGGAGAGCCAGGACAGAGGAACAAGCTGTATAATTTAGCTCTGAAATAATTACAGCAAATAAGTGTGTTCTGAATGTCACAACAAAACCCTGAGAAGTCATGCTGAGATAAACCAGCCTAGAAAGGTGAAGCAAAAAGAACATTCACAAAAATAAATATAAGTGCAGAATAAACACGGTGAGTGTCTGTATATGGTGAATGGACGTCTCATTTTCCAGGTTTCCAGGTTTATGTGGGTCCATGTGGTTGCAAGGAGATGTCCTTTTATTCTTGTGTGCTAAGGCCACGTGAGAGCTTTTGTCTCTCTCTCTGTCCTCCTGTGCCCACCAGAACAGGGCACTTGCCTTCAGGCGCTGCTAAAATCTAACCAATAGTTTAAACTGGAACATTTTAGAAGAGAAATTCATTTTTTCTGCTCTCTGTGAGGACCCTGCATATTTTCAAGATTACAGATCAACAATATTAGACCCATTGGGCACATGCAGCATTTCAGAGTGAAAAGAACCCGAGTGCTCCATGTTTTATCTGTGCTGTGAGCACTACCAGCAGCCAGGTAGTGACACAGCTCATCGTTATCTTGTTTTTAAAAGCTTAAAGGTCAGCATGGGAATATAGAAAGTATTTCTTTGCTTGCAAGTCGAGCACAATCTGTCTGGGGACAGCAGAACTGGGATTGCAAAGCCCAGGAAAATGTCACGTTCTACAACACAGACAGGGCCGTTGCTAAGCAAAGCCTCCAGCACAGAATTTAAACAGGATTTAAAACCTCACTGCCTAATAAACTGGATGGCTGAGATGAAATTGTGTAGCTAACAGATTGTGGTACTCACACGGAGTAAAACACACATTTCTTCAGTAATGGTGCACTGCTAACAGAGAGTACTGCCACCAGAAACTCTCATTTCTTCTGCAACATGTCACCATTTAGTAATTAAAGTCAATTACCTTTCACAGGCACTTTTTTGCCATACTAACAATTTCTACTGAGCAAAGCTATGTTACACGATTGCAGGGAGCATGTGGAATTCTCTCCTTGCCTTTCTGGTCCACACTCACACAAGTTCAGCTCAATCCCAGTGACCAGGGGCACATTTGCTTTGTCCAAGGCTGAGACAGAAACCGAGTTCTCAAACAGTCTGACTCTCCTACACTGAACAACTATTGCTGCAATCCAATACTTGAAAAAAATAGCAAATGTGTAACTTTACTCCAATTCTCTTCCCAGCACTGGTCCCTTCAAGCAATCACAAAGGACTCTTCTGGAGGGTTATTGGCTGAGCTTTCAGTTGCCAATTGAAAAAGCAAATAGCTCAGAAATAGCAGGCTCAGAAGAAAAGCAGGATCAGCAGTCCTTGAGAAGTATGTATCAAGATTAGAGGGAACTCCTTTTTCTTTTTAGAAAGTGATCTGGTGATGGATGGAACCCAGCACATCATGGAATGCATAAAGGAAGTGATGCCTCTGGTGACTTCTGCCCTGAGCAAGGACATAAAACTGGGAGAAAATACTGAGCTCCACTTGAAAAGCCCAAAACAGGCTACAGTGCCCACATGGCTCTCCAGCAGAAAGGCTAAGGAACTCCTGACTGAAGCAGTTCACAGCAATTCCAACCACTGGGCTGTGCACCCCCACATCCATCTGGGTATGTTGCTCTGAAACACCATCCTGTTTTCAGAGGGGGGTTCTGCTTTATCTCCTTGTTCAAAGGAAAATGTGGATGACGTTCTGATACTCAGAAAAAAGTAATCAGAGGGGACATTTTGAACTGTGGGTGCTCTTACCTGGTTGTTGCCAGCTTTTCTCCCTTTTTCCAGTCCCAGAACACAATGGCATGGTTATCATCCAGCCCAACAGATGCCAAACATTTCCCATCAGCTGTACAGAAGCAACACTGAGTGTTAAAGTGCTAAGGCTTTAGCCAAAAATGTAACAGGCAACAAACACACCAATTACATTGTAAACTGAATTTATAATGATGTGTTATAAATGAAGCAGAAAAAGCCCCATGCTAATAGTTTGGGAGATTGGAGTTCAGCTCTTTCCCAAAGGCAGACAGAAAACATTCCTGTGTGTAAGCACAAGGAAATAACGAGGGTCAAACAAGGCAACAAAAGTCAGCTTCATAAAGCTCAAGCACTCAAAATTCACACTGCATTTTATTTGAAATATTTCTGATCACATGAATGATGCTTCTTTTCTTCTGCTTAAATGGTGCAGAGAATTATTAGCGTATGAAATGTTCATAGGCACGGTGATCAAACTATCAATATGATATAAAATTTTAAGGCTAAAAATAACTGCTGGCTATCTTCCCTTTCACTGCAGGAAAGAGACAGCAGTACTGATAATGAGAGGAAGGAAAGCCAGAACAGAGTATCATCCATAATTCAACAGCACCCAGGCACCCTTGCCACGTGTATGAAATAATGATAAACACAACCACCTCTAACAAACTTTAGGAGACAAACTTCTGTCCTGAAATTCTCAAAAGTTTATAAAATTAAGCCATAATTATTGCAGTTTATGATAAGATAATTGAACTTTATCGGGTGTAGGAGGAGCTGATCACCTGCTTGGTTTTTTTAAGTGAAGGAAAGTTAAAGCTGGGAGAAACAGAGCTGGGCAGAGACTGAACAGGAGCTCTGATCTGGGAATGGGCTTCTCGTACAAGTGAATGATGTGAAGGACTCTGGGCTTGGGCACATTTGACTTGATGAAGAAAAAGAGAGTAACTGGTATGAATTATTCCATCAGAACTACTCCAGAGTTCACAGGGCTGAATAAGCTCTCACAGACTTCAATGACTGAGTTCTATCAGAAGCAAGTCAAGAAGGAGAAGGGGAATTTCAGAATGAGGAAAAGAATTCACGGCTGAATGAAACAGGACCAGAGGGAAGAAGCAGAACCAGGCAGGAAGGAATCAAGTTAAAATACAGGACAGGAAACCAAAACTGAGTTTATTTAAAAAAAACCCAAACAACACCACAATGTAAACTTTATTCACTTGAAACAGGAGGTTTTATGCACTAATATGGACTATACCCTCCAAACAATATCCCAAGGTACAGATGTTAAATTAGCCACCAGAGGGCACAACCAAACACTGCAGGAATAAAATTATCATCTTGGAATTACAGTGTCATGAGAAGGGTTGTACCACAGGGGTCCAGCTTTCAGAAAGGGGCAGCAACAGATGCTTTAGAGAGGGAGTAAGGAGAGAGAATCAGGGGAATGAAGCTGCATCGACTACAGCCTGAAAAGTTTGGGAGCTTTGGGTTTGATTCTTTAAGCTCCAAGCGGTGTGACCTGAGCCTAATTGTGAAATCTCTGTTCTTAAGGCAATGCAAACCCCCCACCACAAGGCAGGGCAGCCTCTGACCCTGCAGGGAGGTGCACACTTGCTCAGCTCTCTGTCCCTGTCTGTGCCAAGAATCCCAGCTAAAGCCACTTAGGAACGCAGGGTGTGCATTATTCTTGGGATCAGCTCCTAAAGCAATCTCAACTGTGATGTTGAGTGTTTGCTACTTTTTAACAGACATTCAATATTTTTTTACAGGTTTATGCCCACAGAATATTTGGCCAGCTTATTCTTTACAGGTACATGGGTTCCAACACCCAGAATATTCCTACTTGGACAGGAATTTACTCGGTGTTAAAAATGCAAGCCACAAAGTATTTTCAAATACAGGAACAACAAAGGATCTTAACAAGAAGTTTTTTGACATCTATGCACACAATGTCAGTTAAATCATCCTTATCCATTTTCCCTCCTTCTGGCACTTTATCTTGAAGTCAGTGAGCTTACACATCACAGTGGGTCACCAATTTCATATTTGAATTCCAGCTCTTGGATGAACATCAGGGCTCCTCTCCTGATAACAGAATATGACTGAGTTCCACAGGTTTATCTGTCCTTTCCTATAGTCTTGTCTTATAAATGTGATCTACATTCTAATGAATTCTTAGCACATTTCTGGAGGGCAGAATATGAAATAAATCATGTTTAATTGAAAAAAAATCAGATCAAGTAGAGGATAGTTCAGATAAAGTAATTTTTTTTTTTTTTTTAAATAAAAGAAAGGAAAATGAATTTTCAAGCCCTTTTATAAAGAGGCAGAAGTATTTAAGTCCCCACCATATGGATGATATCCTTCAGTGCTGCACACAGGAATTATCCCTTAAAAACTGAGAAGGCTTAGGGCAGCCAGCTTGGAAAGACAAGTGGGAGAGACAGCAGCCAACTGTTTGTCATATCTATTTCTTCTGTAAACTCACTGAAAAATGTGGCAATTGTTAGCAAATGTGAAGAACTGGATGAGCCCAGAGGTGACATTTCCAACTCATTTATATGCTTTGAGCCATCATCCTGCCTGCTTCAAAATTCTCACAGCACTGTGTAGACAGTGACCAGAATTCCAGCTGCACACTTGGTGTTATCTATCAGACACCACCAAAATCAATCACTGACAGAGTGACCAAAGGCCCACGACTGACTTTACTACACACAACACTACTTTTTTATCCCAACAGTCAGCAGCCTTCCATGTAAAACTGGCACTAGCTGTAATTTTACACCTCTTTGAATTAACATTTCATCACAAGGACTGCCTTCTAATTAATAATTTAGATAATCATAGACTGTGGCTTACCTGAAAAATCCAGTGCACACACTCCTCTCTGGTGCTGGCCTTTGAGCAACGACAAACATTTCAGGGTCTGGGTGTCCCAAACATGGATAGCAGCATCCCTTCCAACCTAAATCAGAAGGTTAATTGGCATCTCTGCCCACAGAAGTTCAAAGCACACCAATAACATCTTTAAAACACTACAGAGGTTTTGTCTGTTTTGACAACTGACAACTACTTTGTCATGTTCCCTATTTTATCTTTTTCAAGATTTATTTTCTCTTTCACAGAAATATCAGTGGGTAGTCTCTGAAACTATCACTGTTCAGCAGAATATTCGTGGTATCACTCACCCTGATGCTTGAATGTGTATGTATACACTAAATACTGAATCACATTCAGCAGCAGGTATCAGCAAAGTGCCCAACAGCTTTTATCTGAGCAAGGCTGTAGAAAGCTCCTAGAGTACAAAAATACTGCACCTGAGTAGTGGAAGTCCAAAACCTTCTAGGAAGTAGATAAAACACAGCTCCTGCATTTTACAGCAGGGGCTCAAAGTGAATCTAAGATTTTTGAAGGCCACAGCACAAGACTGGCAGTGCTTATGTTCTACAGGAATGGTTTCATCATCACCTCCAACAGCTTTGGCAGGGAAATAGTAAACAACACTCAGCTTGCCTGGATTTGGGAGGAAACACTACAGGAAGGGAAAAGAGAACCGTGTTTTTCCTGATGGTACACAGAAACACTCTGCTGTCACTGAGCTGCCCACCTGCCCAGTAGCCACGTAGTCCTTGACGGGGTGGATGCTGAGGCTGAGGATGTCGTCGTCGTGGCCGAGGTAGAGCCGCTGCGAGTGCTGCTGCCGGTTGTAGACGACGGCCACGGCGGCGATGTGATAAACCACCTCCCCTGCCTGCGTGTAGAACAGGTTGTTCCTGCAGTCATAGCCCCTGTACCTGCAGCAAACACCAAACACCTCGTGGCTGCCCCACAGCTGCGAGGGAAATGTGCGTTACACATCATTTATGTGTGAAAGGAAAGGAGTCCTGTGCTGGTGATGCCTTAGGTTTTAACTTTTCTATGTTCCCAGCCCTGCCTGCCCAGTGTCACTCTGCAGTTCCCTGGAGCTCGTTCAGTGCTGTTCTCTCATGCTCACACACACACAACAAAGCCTCTCCAGCTCTCCAAGGACACCCACACCCTCCTAGGCCCAACAACTGCAAACCACAAGCTTGGGGACAGGGGGGCAAGCTTGGGCAAATTCCATCCTTGCCTGGCTTCTGCTTGGGGAATTGATGCTGAGATCCAAGTGGGAAGAACTCATGACCCAATGTCCATTTTGGGATCCACTGAGGCAGGAGCCTCTATTTGAAAGCCTTTATTTGAAGGCTTTTCAAATAAATCCCTCCTTTATTCCTGCCTGGTCTCGGTTTTTAGGCAGCCATTTAAGGCATCAGTGGCAGCTTGAACTCAGAAGTATCATGGAGATTGCTCCCACCAAGAGCAGGAGTTCAGGAATCTTTGCAAGGGTTACTTCACACTCAATTCCTATATCAGCACTGATTTCACAGAAAGGCTGTCTCATTTACACAGAATTGTGTCCAGGTAAGCCTCACAGGGAATTGGATTGGAGCAGAAATCTATCAGGCATTTGAACAAATCTCAGCCATCACAAGCAATTATCAGAGAATCTTTGCTCCAGGAAACATCAGGGGTAGTGAGCAACAAAATGTAATTTCATAAAACTCAGCACTAATGTATTATTTATCAGTGTTACAAGTTTCCCTTGCTCCTTAACAAAGAATCATGGAATGGGCTGGACTGGAAGGGACCCTTTGGATCATCCAGTTCCACCCCCTGCAATAGGCAGAGCCATCTTCCACTGGACCTGGCTGCTCAGAGCTCCATCCAGCCTGAAATACCACTGAAAATAGAAAACCTGTATCTGGTATTCTAAGAATTACCACAATAACAAACAAATCAGCTGTGGGTAAGCACCAAAACCTGCTTTGCTTATGCTCTGATATGAATCACCCCAGCAACCTTAATCAATGAGAAAAAGCAAATCTTATCTGCTATTACTCTACCCATGTATGAACTGCAGTTTCAAGCTGTCCTCGGGCGCTCGCTCTCTCTTAAGGAAGGGCACAGAATGGTTTTTCTCTTTACTTTGCTGTTTCAGCTGAGGTAGGTCTTCTTTGTAAACCTAAAGAAGAATTGCTGAAGTTAACTGCACATCTCTGGTTTTCTAAATATTTGTATAGGTGAGGGAAAGTGACTTTCAGCATGAAATTTAATATATGCTAATGTGATGTTCAGTGGTTACAATACAGAGCCAGGCACAATTGCTCTCAGACTTTAGATGATAACAAATGCTTTCTGGACAATGCATTCCCCTGACTGAGTGGCCCAGAACAGCAATCTGGAATAGCAGCAGCAGGGTCTATTTTTTCTACAAGATTCCAGTGTCACTTAATGAAAAGGAATGTTAAATGTTGACTGCAAGTTTCTAGGTGTTTTTTCATTTTCTATGTGCTTCAGTGTCCATGCTCAAAGCTGAGCATGAAGAGCTGATTCTCTCTAGGGATTATGGTGAAATACAGAGGAATCAAAACCACTTCAGTCCACCATCCCAAAGTACAATTAGAACTCTATAAATACACAAAATACTTTCCATTTAACATTTCAGAAATGCTGAAAGTCTGTGGAGCCACTAAAGGTGTTTGAAGCCTCCTCAGAGCTGTGGCCCGAAACAAAATCCACTACAGTGCTGAAAGGCCTGAATGTTTGTTTTCTGTGCCTACATTTCGTGGACAAATGGACGATGAAATTGCCAATCCCATGGAAGCCCACCTGACTTCCAAGATGCAACACTGGAATTTTAGAAGAAAGGAAAAGAAAGAAACGAACTCAGTGAAATGGAATACTGGGGCATCGTGTTCTGATCATCTCAAAATGTAGAATCCTCTCTGCTGCTTCAGCCATAACATTAAAAAGAAAGAAAAACCAAACCAAACCCTAACCCTCAAAATAAGATTAATGGTTTTATTTCCCTGCGCCTTTGTCAATTATTTCCTTTAACAAAATGCCAAGTGCAGCATGCTTGGGGCTGTCTCACACTTCCTATATGAGATGCTATTTTAAGTTGCTTTCCATGGTTTTCCATGCATTAACCTGCCTGGAATATTGCTGTTGAACTGCCTACAACGATATTGTCACTTGTAGTTTTTAAACCCAGACGTCCTTTTTGCCACACAGACAGCGTGGAGGAGGATGACGACTGATCTGAATGCAGATGGAAAATCAGGAGGAGGAGAAGGGGAGGAGGAGGAGGATGGGACCAGCATTCCAGTGAAACTCGGAGTAAAAGAGAGGGGAGGGAGAGGATTTGACAAAATCTCTGGTTCATGTACCAATCACGATTGATCTCTCTAATAAACAGGTGAAAGAAGCTGGTGGCAGAAGGACCTATGCCATTTATTGCTGTCTAGAAAGTGAGGTGAAAAGCTAAATGATGCCTTTGCCCAAAGCCTGGAATGTTAGAGGTGAACTTCCACATTCCAGAAAGCAGTTTGTCATGTCAGCCATTAAATCCCTTAAATCAACATGAACCAACTTATTCTGTCATTTTCCCCCTTGGTACAAGATCCCAATTCTAAGGAATGTCTGACCTTTCCCCATTGCAGCTAGAGGTCACTGGACATGGGGCCAGGCAATACTCAATTTACAGTGACAACACTCCTGGAATCAGGTTCAAGTGACTCGGAAATAGAACCCAAACCACAGAGTGGTTTGGGTTGGAAGGGACCTTAAAGATCACCTAGTTCCAACCCCTAAAATACTTTTAAATTATTCTCTCCAAACCCTTTCAAATTCTCATCTCCAGCTCAAGAGTTTATGTATATTGGCTGCATAAGCAGGTGGATACCACCAAGGTAACTGAGAGCAGCCCATGAGTCCTTGCTGAACAGCAATGGGAAGTGGCCAGGTGATGGTCAGTGTGTTACTGCACACCCACCTGGCGATCATAGTTGATTTGAGCTTCCTGCTCAATGTCAGAATCCAGCTCTGGCACATCGGATAAATCTGAATCTGATTCCTCACTGTAGGAATCAACACCACCCTCTGCTTCAAAAAAAAAAAAAAAAAATCAATATATTGAACACGTGGAGTCACAAGAAAACAGTTAGTGACATTTTTATGTAATTTAGACTATGGGCAAAGCAGTATTCAAGGAGTTTCGAAGCTGGAGCAGCTTGTAAAAGTCACTGGGGCTGACTGAATGTGTCAGGCTTCATTTCTGTCTCTCCTGTTTCCCTGCCCGGGGCAGGAAGGTGGCAGAGAGAAGCAAAATCACTGAGCAGTTACTGGTACAGTTCCAGCATCAGAGAATTCTGCTTTCTTAAAAGGCTCTGGAGTGCAGACACACAGAAATGACAAATAAAACCTTCCACTGACACTCTTTGTGCTTAAAATATTTGCTGTAACGTAGATATTTTACCAAATTGGGCATGGATGGAGTGAAATTTTGCCCTTTCACTGCAGGGAATCTAGATTTTAGCAAGCACCGTGACACAGTTCATATGTCTTGGGTAGGATATTATAAGGATCATTAATAGAACAAGAATATCTGAAGTACAGTTATTGCATAAATATGATATGTGTGTTGTGAGATACGTGAGATTGCATTGAGAAATGAAATTAAACCATTTAACATGTGTAGCGTGACTTATGAGTGCAAGTTAAGATGGCTAAGGTTGAAAATTTAATCATCCAGTCCCTCTAAATGTCTTCCTTCACAGCCTTTGAGGAACGCTGCTTATGTATTCCCAACCACAAACATTGCAGCCTGCAGCAACTTTTATGTGCCCCAAACCGAGGCTTGTCTTTGGGAACTCCAGTGCCCCCAAAAGGCTGAGCATACGCAATTCCAAAGAACTATGAATTTTTTTGTTCTGTTAATTCAATACAGTCTCTTCCAGCAGTGCTGCACTCTCTGCTGATTAAGTTTAATGAATACTTGAGCAGAAATGATGCTTACCTTGTGGAGAGGCTTCCAGGATGCCATTGGTTATTCCTTCTGGAACAAATCTCCACTGAAAAACAGAGTGATCAGCACCTCCCGTGCTCAAAACCCACTGGAAATCATGGGACCAGCGCACATTGGTGACATGGGCTGAGTGGCCAACGTATTTCCTGAATTTAGCTCCTAAAAGCAAGAAGGGAACTGTTGGAATCTGAAAACCAAAAAATACTCAAATGCCTCATTTGATATTCTGATACAAAAGTAATTATAATATAAAGATAAGTGTTAAAAAATAATATCTGCAATACCTTTAGTTGTCAGGAAAGTACTTCAATCTTGGCAGGAAGTACCAGACACACACAAGGTTTAATTTTCACCTTTCTGGCCATGAGTGCCAGTGTGAATGTGACACATGCATTACATATTTCCTAAGAACACACATTTTGAAAATACACTGAGATGTGATATCAAATTAAAACACTGCAGCTCACAGAAAGGCAAAAGGTTGTTTAATTTTGGCTTTATGCTTGGTACAGTTCAAACCCTGAGGAAGCAGCCACACATTCTCTACACTTCTGAAAACCACTCCACGTTAAAACCTGATCTTGATATCCATCAGTACTCCCAGGAATTGTGCACACACTGATTTGAATTATTCACCAGAATGAAAAGCCACTGTTAGAAAACACACTGATGCAGTGTTGAGGTAAATATTGCATTTTTCAGCCATGCAAAACTCCACCTTTACCTTTCTTCAGGCACGGAAACCTGAACAACTTCACCAGCCCAAAGTCATCGCCAGTCACCAGCACGGAGCTGTTGTAATTCCCATCCACAGAGTTGACATCTGTGATGTTTGTGTATTTTGGCCAAATTCCACTCACTTCAGATCCTATCACACAAGTCCACGAGGCCCAGTGAACCCCTTTGATCTCATCTTTGCTCGTTAGGTGCTTCCCAGCTGAAAATGAGCAGGTGAAAAACCAAGTTCACAATTTGCTTTTAAGAAACTGTTTCTTTTCATCATATTTATCTTTGTATTCCGGTTGTGATTAATTTTTAACCTCAATTAAGAAGAGTCACAATCTTCTTTAAATAACTATAATCTCACATTTGTGGTGTTTGAGGACATCACACATCTGAGGGGTTCTAATGCAGCTTCATTAGAAATAATTAGAATACTAATGAGAATTAGTATGCTAATAGGAATTAGCATGCTAAAAACATAAAGAAGTGAAAAAACTTCATCATTCCAAATCACTTTTACCAGAGAAATGCCTTCAGTAGAAAGTACTGCGAATAGCATGAGTTCCTAGAACACTCTCAAGTGCTAGAAGGTGAACAATACAAATTTTTAAATCATGCTCATGTGTTAGAAGGAGTTTTTTGTCTGCATTATCTTACACCCCTGAAATGTGAGCACTTGGTCAGTCAGCCATTCTGTGGTACTTCTCACTTACAGGGGCTGGTTTAGAGTTGACTGAAGCCTGCCAAACTAGCTCAAAAGAACCCAAAATTTTATTTCTAAAGCTCTCTTCTGCAGGACAGTTTTTTCCAAATATTAGAAAGCATTCTCAAATAAGAGTGAGAATAAGTCAATTATCTATCAGTGCTGTTTCTACTAATAAGCTTTTACATTGAGAACCTCATCAATTTGAGCTGACCCAAACAGTTCTCCTATTTTTAGTTACATTCTTAAAAACATTTTGATCACTAACAGGAATCATTCATCATTTGAAGGAAGCACAACAAGGACAGAGTGGCTTTGGTAGTTACCTGAGAGCAAGTCAACCTGTAAAAGTTGCTAGGAAAAAAATATGTAATTTACCCAGCAGAGACAGCTTTTCCTTAAAGCTGAGCATATTCAGTGAGTACTGATTTAAAAAATGAGCAGTGGGTATTTCTCTAGGCTCCAGCCAGGAAACTCCACTTGCAGCTGTACTATTTGTATCATATTTGTGGTGTTCTCTTCAAACTGAACCCAACATTTAATTGTTCATAACACGAGCCCCTTGTAAACTTACAGGGCATCTTGTAGAAGAGCCTCTCTCCAGCCCCATCATTGGTCTGCAGGAACTTGCTGTCCACAGACCAGTCGATGTGAGTGATGAAGCTGCAGGATTTGTTGCATTCCCCGATCTTTTTGTAGCGCTGGGCCACGGCGTAGATGTCCACGGGGCCATCGTTGGAGCCCACGGCCAGGTAGGAGCCATCCGGGGAAAACTTCATCTCATGGATCACCTCCTTGCGGTCCTTGATGTGAACCACCTCGGTCATGTCCCTGCGGGAGCCAGAGGTGAGAAGGGCAGCTGGAAACCCAGCAACTTGCACTCCACGGGTGAGAAGACAGATGCACTGAATAATTCGTACAACAAAAATCAGATTTCACTTTAAAAATCCTTTTTTTTGGTGGATAACTTCCCATTGCTTCCATTGCTTCCAAGCATGTTCTAAACCAACAAATAGAAACCACACAATGCTCTTCATTCTCTTCACCTCCTCTAGTGAAGTCCTGCTACTAGCATCCAACCCAAACTTATTTAGATATATTTTGTAAGTATATCTTTTAAATCCTGACACACAGGACTTTTAAAAGCAAAGTCCTGCAAGGAGAAGCATTTCTAACCAAGACAGAGATTTCTAGGAGGCATCAGGCAAATTAGCAAGGACAAGATTCCTGGGAGACAAAGCAGATTAACTTCTTTAGAAAAACAGTAGTCATTGGGAAAGCTTTTAAATTAATATGAACAGCTCACTTAAGTTTTGTTGAAGTCATTAAAGCAGAGCATTACAGGGTTTTCCCAGGCTTTTCCCTCCTATCAGCTAGGAGTTCCAAGTATTTTAAATATATGCTTGGCAAACATATGGAATAATGGCCAGGAGGGGGTAAACTCTTCCAAGCATCAATTAAAACATTTTTGTGTTTTGAAATCACACTGGGGATATGGCTATTTCACTCTATGGCAAACTGAATGCTTTACCTGCTTTTGTGTGCCCTCCATAACAGCATTCCAGACAGAAAATGCCTAAGATACAGCCATGCAAAAAAGGCTTTCCTCTAACATAAAAAGCAGAATTCAGGTATACCTTGAAGGTACTTAAAAATGTCATTTGATCACCAATTATTTTGCCTATGTATGGCAGGAAATAAATCATCCATTCAAGGAGATCCCTCTCAAAACTATGTTCTCTCTGTTATGCATGTTTCTTCTCACTAAATACCTGCAGAATTTCAGACTACAGGAAAAGAGCCAAACTTGAAAGCCTTAAGCTTTATTAACACTATTACTAAGAGCTAATATTTTGCAATTAAATAAAGCACAGGTTTTCTCGTCATTGCCAAACCACCACCTCTTAGAAGTGATATGGATGCACGTGCAGTCATTATTTCTTCTTTCTGATCAAATCCCCGTGGTTTTCTCAGCTTACCTCACTCTGAGGACAATGAAGGAGCCGTCCTTCATGCCCAGGGCCAGCTGGGATCCGTCGGGGCTGAAGGACACGCTGCGCACAGCCTCCTCCATGTTGCAGCGGGCGATCAAGGCATGGTCAGCAAGGCTCCACAACCTGCCCCAAAGGCAAGGGAGAGCACAGGGAGCTGTCCCTCACCGCCCGGGATTTGGGTGGCATCAAGAGGAACCCCAAAGGTCTAACCCAGTAAAATCACTTGTGCACACCCCCTGTGTTTATATGGTGTAAAGGACTGAGTTTCTTTTAACTGAACACATAATGTGGTAGATAAAAAACGAAGTGAAGCTCAATTGTGTCATCATTTGGTGTCATTTCCAGACTTATCCGATAGAATTCCCCAAAATGAGTAAGAAAAAATGCAGCTTTTCTAGACAGGAAGGGTCAATGCAGCTCTGAGGGAAATTTTCACTGGAAACAACACTCAGGGAACATCAACATTCCAACCACATGGAAGATCTTCTTGTCCTAACTCTGAACAAGCTAGCAGACAGAACTGCATATTGATTGCCTCATTTACAGCAGCACAGTTAAAAAGAATCAAGCAGTAAATGATGTCCTAAGATAAAGGCAAAAAATGCCCCTAGATTTTCCTGAAGGAATGGAGGGAGCTTCCCAGATCACTACAGGCTGGCCCATCAGATCTCAGCAGTGTGCAGTAGACATTTAAAGAACAGTTAAAAGAACGGGGAAAAAATGCATTAAAGTTCTCTCTCAGGGTAGAGAAATTAAGCCAACAATACCTAGCTATTTTTATTTTGAGGACAGTCATAAATGCAATGTATTGGTAAAATCTTTGGTAAAACATGTGAATTTTGAATCAGCAGATGTGACTGGATGCTAAACTGGACAAAAGGACTATTTGTGCAAGGACTGTAATGTGACACTGGACCGAGCTGTAGAGCAGAGCTGGACAGAAGGGAATGCCCAGGCTGGATGGGAGATACCACTGAGAGTTGCAGTACAAGCTCTGGAACATTAACAGTTCCATTTTCACTGAAGACATCAGCACAAAGAGTGGGGGTGCTACTGAGCTCTGCTCTGCACTGGCAGCACAGGAGGCTTCAAAGCAGAAAAAGTTCTGTTGTTGGCACTAGAATAAACAGATAAACACAACTTGGATGGAGCCTGAAAAGAAGGTGGAAAATAAACAGATGTGGGATGTTAAAAGTGGTTTCAAAGACAAACCAGAAGCAGGATCAAGAACCTTGCAGCCTCACAAGGCTGAAGCTGTGAGCTCAATACAAGGAATGAACCAGGAAGGCTTTGGAAAGATTTTGAAGGAAACACCAGGATACAATTGTTGCTCCAAAATGTTACTTCCACATAAATCAGTTTGTCCAATACTCTAGAGGCCTAACTGCAATACATGACAACCTGTTTACTAAATGCAATAAATAAATCTCTATGCCTTCAGAGAATGATGACTTTTCCCTGTTCCTGTGGTAAGAGACAGAGAGCAGGCAGCTTTCCTAGCTGAGATGCTTTGCTTTGGAAATTTAAAATGTAAGAAACCTATATTTGGCTAGAGCCTTCTCTCAGCTGGGCTAGGGAAAAATACAGTAACTCCCCTTCTCATTTAGACATCTCAGACACAAGAATATCATCTGACTCACTCAATACTTTTATTTCTAAACCAATTCAGATTTATATTATATACCCACTCTTTGCAAAATAGTGTGATAACCGAATACTAAGAAAAATTGCCCAATGAAGGGCAATACAGAAACATCCCTGTTGATGCAATTTTAGTGTTACAGAAAAACTGTAGGTAACTCCTTTTGCATGCTCTTTTATCTTAATGGAAGTATTTATACATTCACTGGAATTCCTCACATGAAGCCATAATCTATAAAAAAATGCCACTAGGATTCAAACCCCACACTCTCTGGTGCCCAAACAGCTCAGAGATGTGTGATGTAGGGCAGTAAAATCCCTGCCCACTTGAGAGAATGGCACATCCAAATTCATCAGAGATATCGTAAGTGCTCCAACAGCGATAAGAATGATAAGGGCAGCACTGAAGGTTTGATGTGCACACAGATCCTGCAGTGCTTCCTTGAGGGGCACAACTTGGGTCAGGCTCTGAGTCAGCAGCACCTTCCCCAGCTCCAGGAGCTGAATTACTCTGCTCACCAAGAGATGAGCCCAAGACAAGAAATCCCATCTTAGTGGGGCTTTTTGGCTTGAGGGCAGCGCAATGCTAATCCCAGCTTTGCAGCCCTTCCTCCAGAACTGACCTGCATCCTGCCAGGACACTTGTGCCTGCCTCTACCACTGGGCAGGCAAACCCCAGCTGAAGAGATCATTCATGCACTGTATAAAATGAGAGAAATAACCCTCCCGTAGGAAGCAGGGAGAAAACAGGACTGTAAGGAATAACTGGCAGCTCTGTTGGTTTCACACTTGGATTTTAATTGGGGCTAGGAAGAGATGAGGGATGGTAGGGATAGGAAACCAGTACAAGTGAAAGATTGAAAGGGAAGAAAGAAGAAATTCCAGCAGAGCAGCAAGCCTCGAGGCAGAGGAAGATCACAATGTGCAATCTGAAGGAGCATTAATCAGAAGATGGGTGTATGGTAGGAGATGGATTTTTCCCATTGAAATAGGGCCAAAGGGTAAAATCCACATCTATTTTTCCAAAATAAGTTGTCTAGTAGTCCCTAAAAACTGCAAATTTCTTTGGCAACTGCCTGGGGTTGATTTATAAATATGCAATCAAATCATCTGTATAAGACAAAAAGCAGCGAAATGGGTTTGGAAGAAAACCTAATGGAAGAGTTGGAAATCAGGACAGCAGAGTCAGGAGGAACCACAGAGCAGGACATCAGGGGAAAGCCAACCCAGGCCTGTGCTGTGCTGCAAGGGTGGAACCACCACCAGAGGTAGGACTGGGACTGCCAAAACAAAGCCAGGTCTCCCCAGAACCTCTCCAGTAGCTTTGGCACTCAGGAAAATCTCCATCCCTCTAATCACAGGCAAATAATGAGTTCCACCGGGCAGAGCTCATGCTTAGGTGAGAACACACAGCAGCTGTGTGGGTGTGGACTCAGGGAAAGTGTGAGCTGCACCTCCAAACTCTCCAGTCAAGTCCTACTAAGCATAATAAAATGCCTTTTTTTTTTCCTCAGAGGCTTATCAATTTGCCAGATTTTAATAGGGACAAGGAACATCCTTCACTTCATGACAATGCCCACAAATATGCAGACAAAATTTAAAATCTCTGCTACAAAGGCTCAAGGAAAAGTGCTACAACTAAACACAGAATCATTGAATATCCTGATCCTCCATCAGGATCGAGGCCAGCTCCTGGCCCTGCACAAAAACCCCAACAACCCCACGCTGGGCATCCTGGGAATCCAAGCACTCCTGGAGCTCTGGCAGCCTCAGGGCCATGCCCATTCCCTGGGGAGCCCGGGCAGTGCCCAGCACCCTCTGGGGGAAGAACCTTTCCCTGATCTCCATCCCAAATCCTCCTGACTCAGCTCCAGCCGTTCTCTAGGGTCTCATCACTGGTCACAGAGAGAAGTGATCAGTGTCTGCCCCTTGTGACACTGCCACATTTTCATTAATCTCATTTTCTGGCATTTTAACTGAACTGGTTTTAGATCAGATCTCCTGAACACTCAAGGCTGAGGCAGACACCTCCAGAGTAAAACACTGGAGAAAGGTATTGAGGCTTTAGGCTTGTTGCTTGTTATTACCAGAAGAGAAATACAAGATGGCCACTCTCCATTTAGACCACTTGTACACAGCAGGAACACATCAGTTGTCTTGGTTTGAGATAAAACTTCAAGCAGGACATACAAATCCAGCAGGTTTTGAACATAAATTCTGATTACTTTTACGTGATGTGTGGCACTCAAATACGAAAACTGAAAAGAAAAAGCTAAGCTGCTAAGAAAAACAAAGGTTGGGGGGAATGTTGTCTTAATAGAGTGTGAACATAAGGGCAGCAAGTCAATGCATTACTGATGCAAGGTTTTAACTTTTATATTTTTCAAATCCTGCACTGCTAGTGTAACTCTGAAGCTCCCTGTAGTTCATTAAGTGCTGTTCTCTTATGCTCACGCAGACAGAACAAAGCCTCTCCAGCTCGCTGTCCAAGGACACCCAGACCAAGAATGGCAAACCTTCATCTTGGGGAAAGGGGGGAAAGCTTGGGGAAATTCCATCCTTGGCTGAGTTCTTGTTGGTGAATTTATGCTGACATAAAAGTGCGAAGAACTCGTGACCTGTCATCCATTTTGGGATGCACTGAGGCAGGAGCCTCTGGAGCCCAGAGTGTACCTTTGAAGGCCTTTCAAATAAATCCCACGTTTTTCCTTCATTCCTGCCCAGTCTCTAAGGAGCCATTTAATAAAGGCATCATTACAAACCGTGCACGTGAAGTAACAAAGCAGCAAAGCAGCTGCAGCCTCACCGCACGGATCGATCGTCGCTGCCGGTGACCGCCAGAGGCTTCTTGGGATGCACGGCCAGGGCCCAGAGCTCGCCCTCGCAGTGGCCCTGCATGATGAGCATGGGCTTGTCCCTCTCCCTCACGAGCACCTCGAAGATCTCGCTGTCCTGCGTCCCCGCCAGGAGCCTGTCGGCTTTCCAGCACACGCTGCGGATGGACAGGCCTGGGGGCACACCGGGAGCTGCCCTCAGTGCCAGCCGTGACAGGGCTGGCACAGCCAACACCACCGAGAATTCCAGAGGGCATTCCCAGCGGGTGTGGGTGGCACTGGGGTCACACACAACATCCCAGCCCATTCAAAGCTCAAAGCAGTTCTGTCACATTTTCTCCATTTGACACACAAAGAGAAAGCCCAATCCTGAGAAAACACCTTCCTGCACACCTTGGGAACTTGAAACCAGCTCCATTTCACAGCGATGCCTTAGGTTTTAACTTTTCTATTGTTTCCAACCCTGCCCTGCCCAGTGTCACTCTGCAGTCCCTGGAGCTCCTTGGCTGCCTCTCTCCTGTGCTCACACAGACAGAACAAAGCCTCTCCAGCTCGCTCTCCAAGGACACCCAGACCCTCCTGGGCCCTGAAGGGCAAACCTTCATCTTGGGGAGGGGAGGAAAGCTTGGGGAAATAACATCATTGGCTGAAGTTTTAATTGGCAAATTTATGCTGATATGCAAATGGACCAAACCTATAAAAGTGTGAAGAACTCGTGACCTGTCATCCACCTTGGGATCCACTGGGGCAGGAGCCTCTGGACCCCCAGGGTGTGACCTTTGAAGGCCTTTCAAATAAACACCTCCTTTATTCCCTTATTCCTGTCTAGTCTCTGTTTTTAGGCAGCCATTTAGGCATCAACAGGATTTAAAGATCTAGATTTTATATTAGCCAAGGGGTTGCTGTGATTGAAGCTGGTTTATTCCTTTTTTCAGTACTTTACTTTTTGCACATTCAAATAAGATTTTAAAGGCGAATTTACATGGTTTGTGCCCATGCTATCACCCTAATCCACTCCATCAAAATGGATTACTAAAACAAAAAATAAAAAAAGAAAAGGCATCCCTCCTCCCCAAACCCAAACCAACAGAATTTTGCTTTGCATAACTTTTAGAGAGCTTGATCTTATTCCACAAATCTGATCCTAGCTTTGGAGCTGGAATTTTACTGACCACAAGCTTTAAAACATCCTCTCAGCAGGTTGAGCAATTTGGTAGCACTCTCTGGTCAACTGCTTGTAGGGTTTGTATTTTCTGTTCCAGTACACAAAAAAGAGTTTGGATAATGGGTCTAGATGCTGTGAGATGTGAATGAATAAAAAAATCCATTTGTCATGTAGTCAAGGTCATCCACATCATCATTTTCACATATTTTTTGGAACCAAATACATAATGCAGTGAACTACATGGTCACATAAATGGTCACATCAATAAAATATTCTCATCTCCTGAGAAGGTTAAATTGATCTTCATTTACTTTTTTGTCCACTTCCAGAAGCTTTTAATTTTTATAATGCCATTTTATGACTTAGCTAAATTCACACTGAAGTTCTGACTGCCATCTTCTTCTTATTAGACACCTGTGAGCACACAGGGAACAGAACTCTGATTGGAATTGGACACTGTTACATTGGACACTGTTACAATGGACACTGTTACATTTTGGAATACAAAGCACATCTCTGATGTGGGAAAGGCAATGTTCTCTGTGAGCACAGTGCGCATGGAGAACGATTATCTGCTCTCAGGGTTTGTTTGACAGCCAATGCCATTGCATGCTCTGGGAAATTACAGCAAAGGAGGGACAGAAGGTCCCAGGGAAGCATTAATGCTCCACCACTGCTCGAGGCTACAGATGGGCTTAAATTAATCAATGCCAATGACAACAGAAAATGAAACCCCACTTCCAGAGGTTGGGATTAGCCTCCAAGGCAGTTTTCACTTGCCCAGATCTTTCCTTTTTGGTCATCTGTTGCTACTATTCTCTAGAAATCCATGTTAAACATCATGATTCAGGCTGCAAATACCTACATAAAGCTAGGAGTGCAGAGGACAGGGACTGCTGTCTGGGTGTCTAGGACAACTTTTTGAGGGCTAAATTCCATGAGTGAGCACTACACCCTTGATAAAGTATGCATTGTGATCTATGAGATTGTAAGGGCTTCCAATGACAAGATAAAGTGATGAGCTCACAGGATGCAGGACTAGACTCAACAAATGTAATTATCACCAATTTAATAACATGCTCTCTAACAAATCTAGCCAAGTGCTACCATTCCAAATGCATGAGTGGACTGTTCAGATGGTCAGCATCTCCAAGTATTGGGTTCCAGAAATCTCAATTAGCTAAATGAATTGCAAGTAATTAATTAATGATTGGCTAACTTCATTCTCCCAGCTTAAGGCGTTTAATTAGATCTCACTTAGCTTCTTGCATTTGCATGGTGGGGAGCAGTGTTTGCATCCCTGTGTTTATACCATGAACCAAGGAACACTCCACAGGTTACAGAGTTGTCAGAGAGGGAAGGGAACACAGATCCAAAAATAAATACAGTCATTAAGTAAAAAAAATCAGCAGTGTGCAGAGACATTCATGCTTCACATTAAATGCTGTCGCAATCCATTATCCAGATGTGTGAAAAACCATTAAAGGAATAGCTCATTACCTTTGTATCCTTGTTCAGTCTCCCTGAGATCAATTTTAGTAATTGGTTTGAACTCGGTGTCCCACAAGCGAATGCAGCCATCTCTCCCTCCAGTGGCAAAGCCTTCCTCACAAGCATACATACTAAAAATTCCAGCCTGCAACCAACAGCATCCCAAGTTTTAAAGATCTTTACAACCAATTTAAACACACAAAGCAAACGTTTTCAAACGGACTCTTGTTAAAGGGCAGAAACTGCTGGGCACAAAAGTGTTGCCCACCCAGAAAGCAAACCAGCAAACACAGCTTTTATTTCAAGTGCTCCATTGGAGTGGATTGTGTAGAAACCTTTGTGCAATAGCAGTGATACATCCTATCTGCAGAACTTCAAATTGGGGGTTGTTAGTATTATGACAAGGACAACTGAAGAACTAATGGAGCACTTGAAACAAAGAGTTACCCGGGATAAACAAAACCAAGCAAACAGGCAATACAAATATTCTTACAGGAGCAGAGGTGACTGAGACATTCTTTCATGAATTCAGTTCAGACATCGTTTGGAATCTGACAGGAACTGAAAAAGTGTCAATTCACTCTCTTTGTTGAAAACAAGCTTTCATTACAGTTTGAGTTTCTCCTTTGTTTTGAAAATGCCTCACGGTTAATGCCTGTGCTGAACTACCTTGGAATAGCTCAAGGAATGCCTGCTGAGTCAGTATTTTATCAGGAAAACCTTGGTTAAGAGATAGGGTGAACTGCATGGAGATAAATACAATGGAGAGAAGATCTCCATTTTCAAAGTGGCCTTGTGCAATGTCTTAATAAATTGATTTCTCATTATTAATTACATGGAGATCAGAAACTGGGCAAGAGACTGCATATTAGCCATGGAAAACTTCATTATTTATCACACTATATACAGAGTGATTGTATTTAATCATTCTCATGAATCTAAATAAATCTCTGCAAACAGAATTCTGCTAATATACTGCATGGGGTTATTGCTTGCCAAAGGCACTCCTGTGTTATTGCAGCTGCAGTTTCACAGCAGTTCCTCAGCTAAGATGTCCCACTGACTCCAGTCTCTCTGCTTTCATAAACTGGGGATTACTTCTACAATAACCAGTTCTCTGCTAAACACTCAGACCTCCTTTGAATCTAATGACCTGTCAGCATAACCGGTCTGGGGAAGTCAGAAAGAAAATGTTATTTTTGCAGTGCTTTTCCTAGAACAAAACTATAGTGACAAGTGTTAGATGTTGTATCACTCTTCTAAAGAAAACTGTCTTGCTTCCTTTTGTTCCAAAAAGCCCACACCAGAGTGCCATTACAGAGAGTTATATTCCAAATAGGAGCAGTTCCCAAACACATTTGAAATAAGACAAGGAAGCCCTGTTGTGTCTTTATTGTAGCAACAACAGAGGCACATTAATTATGTTGGAGTGGTTAGAAATTGAACACAACCCTGTACATCCCCCTGTCACTCTGTAATTAGGAGAGCTCCAGACTGGGGGTGGTGGTTTGTGGGTGTGTGTTATGAAGGCAGTTGGAGTAAACTGTCTCTGGAGCATGGCTGGAATGCAAACTCACAGATTCAACAGGTCTGCTCCACACTGAAGAGTCAGACTCCAGTGCTGGGAATTTTAGTGGTAAAATTCTATTTAAGCCCAGATAATCTGCTTACCAATTCTTTTTAAGTAAACCAATAATAACCAAAGCTACTCAATCTGTGAAATTTAGATTTAGAGACTTCACTTGATGTTTAGTTAGATAGAGGCTATAAATATCAGCAGCTCTGGCTCTATCAGCTCAGCAGCTGCTGGCAACCTGTCAACAAGTACAACACTTCATCTCAGTTCTTAATTGCTGAACATACTAGCCCCAGACATCCTTCTGACCCAAACCAGAAGGAAATCTTTGTAGCTAAGCCTTCAGGAAGTTTTGCAGTTCAGTGAACAGTTCCTTATCAAACAGACATGAAAACACCACTTACACCGTGTGCTCCTTGAATTGTGCGGACCAAGTTGAGCCCTTTCCAAACGTAGATGTCTCCATTTAAAGCCCCAGAGTAGGTGACGTCCTCTTTAGCACAGGCTAAACACAGGATTGTTTGGAGATCGCCAGTTTTACCAAATATTCCTCTCTTTGCTGTCAGGGCATTTCCACACAATGTCCAAAACTGTGAAATGTAAACGGCAGATCAGGAGAAGTTTGTGCAGGATTTCAGGTTTTTCCCATTAGCGTGCAGATCTCGGACACACACCCTGACAGAGCAGTGTCTGGGCAGGCACTGAAGTGATTCCTTTAGTGCTATCACAACACCCACTACTCCAAAGCCTGCCCATTTACCAAGGGAATGACCAGGCAAACACAAATCAAAAACCCAAATCAAATGATCAAACTGCTGGAGGGGGTGATGTTCAATGCTGCCTCACTACTGCCACACTGCCCTTCTCATTCTCTCACTGTCCTTTATCAGGTTTTGCTGGGAAACTCTGTCCAGACAAGTGCATGTTTTTAAACCCAAGAAAATCCCATTTTTCTTGTCTGCAAAACACAGCTGCAGCACTGAAGTGATAAAATACTTTATCTTGCACAACCTGCATGCTGGAGCAGACATTTCTGCCCTTGTCCAGTGCACTGAAAGAGTTCTGTCCCTCAAATACAGTCACAGTTCCTGAGAAACCATCTGTTCCACGGGGACTGCAAACACTCATATGTGAGACAGCTCCCTGACCCCCAGAGTAACAGGTTCCCAAGTGGGGAATGGGGAGGTGCTCAGCTGCCACGCAGAAGTCACTAACATTCTGCAAAGAGGAATCTAAGACTGACTGGGGAGGAGAAAAAGAGTGAAGAAAACAGAAAGTTTGTTTCAGAAGGCTGTCTTTGGAGGAGAGCTAGAAATATCAGATGATCTGGTTTTGAATAAGAGAGCCTTTTTTGATTCAAATAAACACCATTTATCAAGCAGAGAGGATAGTTTGTGTACTCAGCTCCCCCTCAAGGACCAGACCTTCTGGGGAAGGCAGAATAAAGAGAATATCAATGAGAGATGTGAGAGAGAATTGCTGCAATCTCCAGTCCTGTCAGCACCAGGACGGTCTGGACATGTGCAGATCCAGAACAGCAAATCCCTGGGGAGCAGCACAGCACAGTCTGTCAGGGAGCCATCCCTGCTCTTCCATCCGATGGACACCCGACAGACACTGGCAGAGACTGGACAGGAATAATGATGTGTCTGACATGGATTCATCACATCCACCTATTCCCACTTCATTTGCCTACAGCCAGGTTTTTAGATATTTTTCTAAAATTCTTTATTCCAGAAAATCCTTGGATCAAGGTTTTTTAATTCAGTTCCTTGCCTATTGTTAATTCCATTAAATTTTCCCTAGCCTCTTAACATTAGCCAATTTAGAAGGCAGAGGGAATACTGCCCCCAGGGCTCTCATTCCGTGAATAAACCCCAAACTCTCCTCTGTTCTGCTCAGCTGAGGAAGGGTCGGAGAGCAGGCAGCAGTGCTAGCAGGGTGGAGGGAGGATCCTGAGCTCAGTGTGAGATTCCTTAGCTCCTGGGCTTTACCTCAGCTTCTAATCCCTGCTCAGCCAAATGAGCCAGCAGAACTGCATTGCTAAAGGAACAAACAGCACAATTCCCAAGCATTAGTCCCAATACCCACAGTGATACTATTCCTTCAGAGCTGTTATTATCACATTCCCACCACTTTGTACTGAACAGCAAGTTCAAGCTGCTGCTTGAGCACCACTGGAGGGGAACATGGAGTCATTTTCCCTCCATGCTGCTTTTTTCCTATTTTTTGGCATTCCTTTATCTCTGTGTATTTACAGTGTCTGGTACTCTCTGTGTTCAGGGTGATTATGGCCATTTTAAAAAGGAGACAGGTGCCAAACAAAGACAGGTTTTGGAAAACAGCTTGCAGAACACAACAGATGGTATCACTGCTGCCAAAACCACCCACAGTTGAAAGCAGTGGTGGTTTAAGGGCACGAGATTCTCAGAAACCAGAACCAGAGATATTAACTCATTTCCTAAACTTCTAGTTAAAGCTCTTCCCACCCCAGTCATGTGAAATAATTGCCATCTGTTAGGGACGTTTTTGAGGAGACAGGAGAAAAATAGAAACCTGAAAGGGGTATTGGCAAACAAGGATTTGTTTCTAAGCTTTGCACAGGCACGAGAATGTTTTATCCTAAACATCTAATATATATTAGGTTTATATTTAAAACACTTCCATAAAGGGTGACTTAGAGGGAGCAAATAGTGGGGCACCAGAGTTTTCTCTCTGCAGGCCCTGCACATTTCTCAGGAGTGTTCCATGAGAAGGCCAAGAGCATTGCTCTGTTCACACTTTGTTCCTCCTACAGCTGCTCAGTGACACTTTGTGATGCTGGATGAGGGAAACCCCTAAAGGCTGAGACCATTAGGGTGGAATGGAGAGGGCAGAAGACCCAAAATTATAAGTATATAATGATGAAAATTACGCCAAAGGATCTTCCTGACTTTCTTGTTCAGGGAATCTGCAGCTCGGGCACTGCTGAATGTCTGAACCAGCTTCAAACAAAATATTTTGCAAAATGTTTATAGCATAAAGAAAGAAAAATATAAACTGTCCTGTATTTCAAGTCCTCATCAGGTAAGAACACAGATTTTTTTTTTGGTGCAAGTACTTTTCCCAAGTAAACAAAGAAAGCTCTTTACCTTTATGTGTTTTACTCCGCAGCTGACAATTCTGTTTGGCTGATATTGATCCCAGGAAATATCGAATATCTGGTAAGAAATACATTAAGCTGATATTTTAACCTATACAGTAATGGCATCTAGGTTCAGCTGGCTTTTACCAGTGCTTAGCCATAATTTGTGTTGGAACATATTACTACAAATGAAAGAACACTTCAGGTAAATTTGGAACTCTTTGTAATCAAAGGTCAAGGCAAACAGGGAGGGTTCCTCACATGGTTCTGTCAACACCCTTCATCCCTGACTCCACACTGCCAATCCATTCCAGCTCCAAGATGTTACTGAATAAGCAATATTTACATAGGCATTCTTTCCCACTCCCTCTTCTGTGCAAAAGCTCCTTTTTCTGGGTGGGAAAGTCTACTGGGACTAAGATTTTAGTACTTCTTGCCTGTCCTAGAGAATTCTGCTAATTCAGAACCTGATTTGCACCTGCTGAGGTCAGGTGCAAAACTTCCACACATGTAAAACTGGGAAGTGAATCAGTTCTGAAAGAGAAATTTGAATAAGGACTAAGATGCTTTTGTGTTGGGAACATTGCAATGGATTTTGATGCAGGCATCCATGTGCTCAAAAACATCACAGAGGTATTTTGCTTATGCTAAACCCTGTACAACATTTCCTATCCCGAACAACATCCTAAGTTCAAACGTGGTCACTTCTCATCTTTATTTAAGTTACGATCCTTTACCTGAAGCTAACAGCTATAAAAGAAATATTTATCTCAATTAAGTTCCTTCTACAGGTAACTGTCTTAAGGAAAACTGAAAGGGATATAATTAAATTTGCCCTGGGGATAAATTGTCTTTTTGACACACTCAGAGACAAGATGATCTTTGGCCACTGAGCTCCCATTTCACATCTCATATGAAGAGCTACACATCAGCCTACTCAGTGTGTAGGTACAATACATTTCCTCCCTAGGCTTACTAACAGGGCCTTGTGCTGGCACAATGAGAAGGAATAAATATCTTGCCCAGTATTTTAAAAGCCAGTTAGAATGACCAAAATTACCTTTGCATGAACCTAATACAAACAAAAATGATTTTTAGAACAGCCGTGCAGCTCCCAGACAGAATCCAGGAACGCTTCCATACAATTACCCTGTCGGAATGGCCTGTAGCTGTCGCCAGGAGCTTTCCCCTCTTCCAGTCCCAAATACACACTGTGTTTTTGGCATCCAGTCCCACGGAAGCCAAGCGCTGAGGAAAAACAACAACAATCTGGTTAACAGGAAACCAACCCCAAATCACTTTGCTGCACTTCCCAGGATCACGTGCACAAATGGATTCTCCCATAGGTGGCCTGGGTTTGAACCACGCTGCAAAGGGGCAGACACTCACCATTTACTCACTGGAGAGAGCACTGAAATGTCTCATCTGCTATGAAAGGTCAGGCTATTGATTTCAGGCTACCAATGCTCCAAGTGCAATTCTTACCCTGAAATATCTGAGGTGCTTGTTTCAGGTGCACACCTCTCTAGCATTTTGATTTATTAATCTGATAGTAAAAGTGAAAGGGAAATAAAAGCTTTCACTATTTCCAGCTACTGCTTTGTTCATTAGGTTCATTTTGTTGAACTTGAAAACCAGAACTGAATGTACTTTTAATAATTGCCTTTTACATAGTTACAATAACTAAAATAATTCATTAATAACCAGGCTAAATTCAAGTTTTATTGGTCATCAACTAAAATAACTTAATTTTTAAAGTTCTTAAGTTTTTAATTTAATATTTTTCAATCTCAATAATGCAAGAAATGAATGGAATAAAATGGAAGGGGAAATCTGGAAGGGAAAAAGAAGAGTATATCCATTTCTGACACACTCAGAAAATCAGCAATTACTGTGGAATTGTAGGACTTTTCCCTTCCAATGACTGTCCTAATTTTGTCCAACTTAACATCAATTCCAAAAAAAATGGGCTCAAATTTTCAGTCAGCAAGTTGTTTCAAATCTGGAGCTGTCTGTGATAACACAAAAGGACTAAGCCAGCAAAGAAAACGAGTGTCATTACCAGAGACTCCTCTAAAATGCTATATTAGAAAAAATACTAAATGCAATAAAGCTCTCAACAACTGTGTAACAGAGAGAGGAAATAACAGTTCAGAGAGGAACAGAAGGCTCCAGTTTTCATTCTGCAGCAATAACTCCAAGAGCAGCTACTCAAGGCCTTTTCTCCCCATTCCCAAGTGTAAATCCACAGCGCACACCTTCCCCCTTGGGAGAGCCCCTCAGGAGCCTCCCCATTAAATGCAGAAGGTTCACACACCCTCTGCTGCCTTAACAGTTACAGATCCTTGATTAAGAGGAATGAAGAGATGTTTGGGGACTCAGGTTTAACAGGAGCTGACAACAGGCATTATCCCAATGCAACATCTGCCTAGTGAATGATGCAAACTCAACCACTGTCCCACCAGAAAATGCACTAAGCAATGTGGTGTTAATGAAAACAACAACAAAACAAAAACCCTCCGAGAAACTCAACTCAACACACCTCACCACCACTAAAAAAAACTATTGATAGACTTGTACCACAAACTCCTCCAAGCCCAGTCTGCTTCCACTGGAATAAAAATACAGAGAGAGGAGATGAGCTGCTCCTAGAGGAACAGAAGGTTTTCAGGGGTGTTATTAGTACACATTATACTATTGGCTTTTTGCAAATATTAAAATGAATGCTATATGTGTAATGTTAGAAAACTTTACTGCATGGATATAGTAGTGTGATATATATATATATATGTATCTTTCTTAAGATTATAGCATGATATGTAGAATACTTCTTTTGTAACTAATAACAAAGATAATCAAAGAAATTCCCCACATTCTTGGATTATCTGGATAAAGATAATGGTGACAGAGCTCAGAACCCTGAAGAATAGATTGATCAGGAAGTAGAACAACAGGGTGCACCAATAAGAANAAAAGATTTATTGATCAGGAAGTAGAACAACAGGGTGCACCAATAAGAAGATTTAGCCTGCAGAACAAGACCACGAAGAATGGTAAAAATTTTAAACTGACCTACAAGGGCAAGTTTGGGGGTGCTTGAAACCAAAAAAGCACCAAAAAAAGAATGTTTGAATCATTGCATGAGAGTCTGTGAATATGTAACATGCTAGTACATTTAAAAAAAGGTTTTCTTAGCTAGTGTGCTCCTGGCAGCATGCAAAGCACCCAGCCATTTTAACCTTTTGNCTAGCTAAAGTGTGCTCCTGGCAGCATGCCAAGCACCCAGCCATTTTAACCCTTTGCTTTATTTCTTTTTCCTATTTTCCTTTTATTAAACCTTTTAAAAGTTACCAAGAGAGTGAACCTTGTTTTTCACAATGGGCCAATCTGGATATGTTCTCAAATATTGCTGGGAGGAACAAGGCTCCCTTGGAGGGTTCACCCTATGGGAGGGGGCAGAACGCTGTCAATGGGCTCTGCTGACTCTTAACAGGGTTGGGAAGGGAGAGTGAAAGAAGTTTGTACAGTGGAACAAAGAAATAAAATTACAGTTTATGCAGGATTTAATAATATTCCCCCTGAAGAAACATAACCCTGTTTTATTTAGAAGTCACGATGTGAAAGGATTTCTGTGCTTTAACATTACTCAAAATGTCACATGAACTCGGGGTGCTGGAGCAGTGCCAGTGTTACACAGCTCCCAGCCACAGGGCCACTGAGAAACTCCCCTGGCCCAATGGCACCGAGGACACAGCAGAATCACACACAGGAGCCCTGCATCCATCAGCAGGCTGACAGTGGGAAATCGGAAGTCAGACTTTGGGTACTGGGAACAGGACCTATCTTGTATGTGGAGACAATGCCTATAAATGGCTTCCTAAAGGCTCCTGTTTCCAAGCACTATTAACGCCCCGCTCCAGGTACTTTGGCAACAACCATGAGGAAGAGTCAGGGTCATGAGAACATTTTCCATCCAGGGAGTGCAGGACAATCTGCAATTATATTCCTTTGATTTTGGAAAGCAATTGAATTCAGTGTTAGAGTTGTTGCAACACTTTGGGCTGGAAAATGAAGTACTGAGATGTCTCTAAAAAGGACAGTCTCAAGTGAAGAGGGGACTTGACAGCCAACATGCAGAACAGAAACATTCCATTCCCTTGAAATTGCAAAATAGAAAGTGATGACTAACTAGCCAATTAGATAAAAGAATATAAAAGACACACAGGACACTAAAGGTAGCTGGAACCAGTGGAACCTTCAGACAAACCTCTGGGACCACAAAAGGATTTCCAGTAAGGGGCAGAGGCATGGAAATTAGCTCTAGGGAAAGTGGTGTTTATGTATTAGCTGTGAAATACATTATAATATGTCTGATCAGGATGGAATAAATGACCTGTAGTGAAGTCTCACAATACACATTTGATTTGATTAGAGAAAAAAAAACACTCCTCCAACTGTGCCCAGTGCTGGAAAAAGGAATGGCTGCTTTCTAAAACTTCAAATTGTGTTAGAAAGTTTATTCTCTAGCTGACTTTGGTATCAGCAGTGAAAGCACTATGGGAAACCAAGAAGTATTTTATATTTTCTTTAAACATAGCCTGCTGAGGAAGGTCTCCTGCCGGCAGAAAAGTGATAAACGCTGAATTGCATTTTTGGCTGAAACACACTTTTAGTTCTTCTGGAAGGAAACGTGACAGCATTCTATTCAGAGAATTTACAGAACTACCAGAAGAAAATATCAGCCAAGTAGTTTAAGCACATAATTAAAAAATTATTTTTAAATCTACACAGATTTGGAAGATCTTGCTAAAGAAGCCCTAGTGGTGCATTTCTACATTTTTCATTAGGTGGCATTATGGCAGGGCATTATGGTGGGAATTACAGCAGTGCCCTTCTCACTCCAGTAAAAACCATTTTTAGAAAGCACATAAAAAGGGTTAATCTGAAATAATTCAGATTAGAAATTGAGCTGTGTAGTATTGATAAAATACTTCAGTATGAGGCATCTGCTTTGTAGGTAATTCTGTGAAGGGGAGATGTTAGTACTTATACAGAGAAACTCTAGTTAACTCCTGATTGAAGATATTTTTAATTACAGGCAAAATGACAGCTCCTCATTAAACATTTGAACAAAGCGCAGTTTCCCTCCTGCCAAATGGCAGCTCCTGCTCAGACAGAAAAACCTCAAACTAAAATATGTATTTTTAAATAGCAACACTTCTGCAAGAAACTCAGCTCCCATCAGGACTGTATTAATCACAGGTACCACAAAACAGGAAATTTACTCTGACTCTGCTTGTGTCTAAAAGCTGTATTGAAGGTACATAAAATAAAAACAAAGGAAGCATTCAAGCTCTCCCCTGTGTATTGACCATCTCCATTTATTAGAAACAATAACAAATCCTGTGCACACGGATCTGCATTCCCCACTCTGGGACACCATACAGGAATGACTGCAGTGCCTCCATGCAGGGTCAGCTCAACTCCAGCCAGGAGGAATATTTCCCTGCTAATTCATCCAAAAGGAACAGATATCCCAGAGTTTCTCGTTCAACAAGAGCAAACTAACTTGGCTCACAGAGAGGTGGGGTGGCCCTGTTTGAGACCCTGTTTGAAGTGGGCAGCTGGCAGAGTTAGCAGTGAAATGAATACAGTTCTTATAGCATCTACACCATACCTGATTATTGAGTTTATTCGTGTTTTGAGGCTGAAATGCAAATCTTCCCTGGCTTTTAACAGCCTTTGGATGTAAAAGAAGGAAAGCTTTGCACTGGGAGGTGCAAGCAGGGTCTGCACAGCCTGTTTTGCCCTGTCACAGACACCAGCTCCCTCGGGAATGCTGCATAACAAACCAGAACTGCCAGCAGCTCCGAGTTCCAAATACTCACAGGCTTCCCACCATGTCCCTTAACTCTGGCTCAGCAGAGCAGCTTCTCCTGCAAAGCCAGCAAGAGCAGCAGAACACCAAGATGCATTATCCATATTCATGTTCTCCAGCACTGGCTGTTCTCCTGATATAAAAGTGTTCAATGCAAATTTTTATTTCCAGAATAAACTTGAGCACTTCCAGAAAGGGAATTGTCGCTGTTCTGCAAGGTCAACCTCGCAGTGAGCATGGGGTTTAATTACAGCAAGCACCCAGCAGGATCTTCAGGAAGGCCTCTCTTCTTTTAGAGGCCTCCACCTCTAAAACCTTCTGGGCTCATGAGTCTTCACTCCCATGAGGTGCTTAAATAGTTTTTAAAAAAAATTTAGCCACCAGTCTTATGAAGTCAAAAATGAGAGGAAGAAAATGAAAAACATTTATTTATGAATGAACGATATCTTAAAAAAAATACAACACCATTAGAAATTTTGTTCTGTTCTGAGGGTTTTGGTATCAGCTAACCTAAGCATTCCTAAAATACTTTAGCAAGTATTACACCAGGAAACTCATCAGGACAAAATCGTCATCAATAATGACAAAATTGCACAGCCAGGTAATTTATTTATAAAGCTCTGTGAAATATTTCTCAGGTATATGTGAATTTTAGGTCTATTTGCCTCCTACTTCATTCAAAACTGAAAGCTTTTAACACTGCCAGGGAGAAAAAAAATCATTGTGTTTATCTGGGAACAGCCCACCACTTAGTTATATTTTAAATTTTGCCTCAAGATATCATCTAGCCTAATCACATTGTACAAAGCCACACTGCGTGTCCTAATGCCATTATTCAATTAAATTGCCTGTGCACCCCAGCCAAGGAGACTCTCCCAGCAGTGAGATTAGTGCAGTTCTTCTGCCAGAAAAGCTGCAGGGTTGTGAGGGCTTTGCCAGGAACTGATTTCTTTGGACAGCAGGTGACAAGCATGCAGTGAAGCCACAGAGGGGCATTTCTGCTCTGGATACCTGTCCCAACACCTGATGCCCCCACTCCACTGAGATGCCAAGCTGCGATTTCATCCCAAAAGCACCTCCCGTGCAGGAGCTGCACTTGCAGTCCTCCTGCAATTACAATCACGATACAAACCTCGGCCTTGAACCACAATGACAATTCAGCTGGAACAGCAGTTCCAGCCCCCTGGCTACCGAGACACCAAGCGTTACCGTGCACCTCCCCGAGAGCCAGAGAAGGAGCTGTGCCGTACTGACCTGGCCGTCCGAGTCGAAGGCCAGGCAGGCGACGCCGTGCGTGTGCGCATCCTTGAGGACAGACACGGTCTGCACGCGGTACGAATCCCAGATGCAAATGTAGGGATCCTTCCCCACCTGCCCTGTGGCCACCAGCGTTTTATCCGGGTGAACTGCAAGGCTGCAAACAACACACTGCGAGTTACAACACGCTTTGGGAGTGATCACAGCAGGTGCCCTCAAAACTCAGTCTGCTCCAGTATTTACTGAGAGTGTTTTGCAGAGAGTGACATGGTGAGCCCAGAGTACAATTTATCATGTAATATTTTAACCAGAAAAAGGAAAAGCATAACCAGACAATTTTTAAATACTTTTGATTGGTAAGCTGATTGAACACACCGACCTTGTCTTTCACTGGTTTATAATGTATTTTCTACTATTTATTCCTCTTTTGCACGTTAGCTCAAATATTCTGAAATATGGACCAGAGACTCAATAATGGATATTGTTTACTATGAGAAATACACACAAGAAATCCTTTCATCTTTAGATGTTTCAACACAGCAATCTCAAAAGAGACACTGAAATAAAATGTTTCACCAGCATCAAACCATATTTCTGTTCACAACCCTTCAAATATGAAAATAATGACAAACCCCCTCTGCAAAGTTATATGAATACAAAGGCAGATTTACACAGTTACCCAGGAAACAAATCTGAACAATGGCTGAGCATGGGAACTACACATGGAATAAGGAAAAACATCCTATTAATAAACTGGCACTCAACAGGTGGCTGAGGGGAGCTGAATCCTCCCGCTATCCCAGGAGCAGATCAAATTAAATATTAAGAAGAATTAATCAGAAAGCTTAGAAAGGTTTTCTAAACACATGCATTTCATGGAAAAAGAACAATTTCAGCACAGTTTAACTGTTTTTTCTCCCCTGCCCATTCCTCCTTTCCTCCCCAGGCTTGGATTGTACATTTTACTGTGTGCCAGTTCACCTCAGTTCTAAAACTATACAGGCAATAAAAGGTGACACCACAAACTTAAGGTATGATAGCTGTAATTAAGCTAGAATACTTTTCTTCAAGAACCAGAAGGAAAAGATTAATTGGGCTGATCTCTCTCACTGCTAGAGCAGAGAATTAATTACATGTGCCACCATTTAGCACAGAGCAGCTCTCACACACCAGAGCCTCCTCTTGGGGTAAGAGCAGGAACACATTTCCTAAACATCAACACGTCTGCACTGAATGTCTCTGGTATTTGTTTTATCCTTTTTGATGCAGGAAGTGAGCCAGTGGGGGAACTAAAATTAGGGAATAATATCAAATTTTGGCACCGATATTAGCAGTCTGATTTCCCAGCCCTGCTGAGGACATTCATCTCCCGCCACCAGCCTTTCCGATGCACTCCCCCTGCCCACGTTCAGTCTGGCTGTTAGATAACCAAGGGCTTATTTTTGGCAGACAGAACAGTGAGTTAGAGGAAGGAAATTAAGCCAAATTTCAAGAACAACTCTCGGTGACTGTTTGATACTCGTATATGACTTACATGTTTGATATGTGTTCAAACTATAAAAATTACAAGTGTACCTATACAATATCTCTGTTGCAGAGATCACATGCTGTCTTCAGGGTGCAAGATTTCCATGCCCTTCTCTGCCTCCCTAAATGGGTGTCACCCTCATCACCTCAGTGTTTTCAACTATTAAGGGGCATTTATACAACTTTTCTAAAGCAAACATCCCATAACTAGACCATTTGTAATGAAAACACATCGCTATTTGCACCACTGGAAAACACTGAAATGCTGTTATATTTATATGAAAACATGATTAGAAGAGACAAGGCATTCAAACAACAGCAATTTATGGTACAGAAAACACATTATTACGGGATTAATTCCTATTCCTTCCACAGGGAGAACAGGATCTAAGTGGGGGAGGCAAAAGAAATTTCCCAAGAAAATTTCTCTGTCATCCAGGTTTGAGGGAAAAGGACATGAACTCCCTCTTGCTGTGGAGCTGGGATGGAAACAAGGGAACAAAGCCCCCAGGACAAGAACTTCTCTCCGTGGGATCAGGAGCAGCTGCACACACAGAAGAGAGGCAGAGATAACTCTGAGAGTGCCCATTCCCTTCCCTCCAGGGAAGGCAAAGAAAGCAACTTTTCCTGGCTGAAAGTGCCTGTGGAAATTCCAAAAGCACTCTGATGTGTCTGCAAAAAAGCTCTTTAAGTGCCTCCACAGGCACTTCTTTTATGCAAATAATCCATTCAGGATGAACCAATAAAGCTCAGGTAATATGTTAAAATATTAATAAAAAGGTCTGTTAGGAAGAAGGTCTTTCAGGGAGTATTTCCTTTTCCTGCCAGTCCAAGATCAACAAGCCTGAATCTAAGCATCCAAGGCTGGAACCGTGTTAATTTAGGATAATTAAAGATGCCACACACGTGTCCCAGCAGGGTCTGATGAAATGCTCTATAAAAGTCATTAGTGGATCCATCTGGTCTGGGGGCCTTGCCAGCTGGGAAACTCGTCCTACCTCCGCAATTTCTGCTGCAATAATATCCCACTCCAAGATTATTTTTTTAATAATACATTAGAATTCCAGTGGACTAAAAGCATTTGTTTCTTGTCTACATTGTATTTCTGCCTCTACTGGTTTTCTCTAACAGGTTCCATACACTTGCAAACAGAGTACAAACCTGAAATTCCAAGGTAGAATTAAGTAGAAAAGTTTCGGTGTGGCTCAAGCCTCCAAAGCAGTTACAGAGAAGGTGGAGGTGCTCTTTTCACATGGATGCACAGGGAGAGGACAAAGGCAAGAGACACAAGCTGCTTTGTGGGAAATACTGCCTGGATACAAGGAAAACACTCTTCACTAGAAAAACTAAAGATCAGGATAGCTGCCTAGAGAAGTGGTAGAATTCCCCTCACTGGAAATGGTTCAGGACTTAATTGGCTTGACAGGAGCCCGGACAACCAAATCTAAGGCCATGCTCTCAAGAGAAAGTTGGATTGGATGATCTCTGGAGGCCCCTTCCAAAACAGACTTTTCTATGGCTCCAAATACTGAAATACATCAAGAAAGCCTAAAGTAATCAAAGTAAAAATGCATTTTGGCTCACAGCAGTTAACTTGCATTAGATAATTGCTCCCTGATGCTGCAAAAAAAGCAAGCACTTCTGTTATCTTTAATACAGGCACAGGGAATTGATGGAGACCTTGAAATGGGTGCATCAGATGAGAGACAGAGGTTTAAATCTCACTACTCTGGGACTTTTAAATCTATCACTGCACTATCCTATTTATCAGATAGGCAAAACATTTTTTCACTGCAGCAGCCAAAAACTGAACATTTGCTTTTGTAGTTTTGGTGCATAATTTTTTAAGTTATGCTTTCTACTTCAAATGCCATATTCATTTGAATCTTCTTATAAAACCATCCTCTCAATGTTTCATTGTTCATACAAACATCCCACCTGACAAAAAAGGAATTGCATTTTGAAAAGGAAACAAACACCTGCAGTTCTGAATGAAATCACTATAGACTGGTTGAAATCACTGTCTCAGGTGGACTGTCACCTGCTCTTGACAATATCATTCTTCCTCCACGCTGGGATGTTTTGCACTTTAAAGCAGTGTGCAAAGTTGATGTTAATCTAAATTTACTCGAGATGGTTAGACACTGATCAACTAATCTCTATTTCAAATCCATCCAGTTTTAAATTTGGAATAACCTTTCCTGTTCAGACAAACCTTTACAGAATTCTGCAGTTTTCTGTAACAGTGCCAGATCACGTTAATGGAAACCTGGGGAGAGGCAAATACTGCCTGTATTTTACCAATTCTCCTCACAAAGTCTCTTCACAATGAAAGAATTGATGTTTCCTGTTAAAAAGCATCTACAAACCCCACAGTTTAGCAGAACAGAGAACACAGCAGGTCTTTCCTCAGAATTTAGGTCAAACTTGTGAAGTACTCAGGGCACTGACTCAGCTACGTTTGAACAATGGACATAGTAGACAACAACAATTGTTCTGAGGACTTTTTCTCTGCAGCAAAACTATCTCTGAAGAAACAATTATTTCCAAGAAGCTCCAAGCCTGTCCCAAAATAGCCACTATGTGCCAGCAGGTATTTTCTCCTTTGTTGCCTCCTCCTGCTCCTGGCAGGACACCTCCAGGCTCCTGGCAGGCCAGCAGCACATGGGAGCACCAGGGAGCTTCTGCATTTTACTGCTCACACAGTGCTAAGGACAGAGCTGTCCTCACATGGCAGCGAAGAACACAAACACTCACTCAGCAATTCCCCACTTCACAGAGCAGAATGAGTTTCTTTCCTCAGTTGTGCGGTCAAAAGGGAACTCACTGTACAGACAGAGCTATTTTAGCAGCATGCAGCCTGATCCCTGCTTCTGAATACAACACAAAACATCACCAAGCCCCATTGAAAGGGATAATGGAACAAAGACCAGTGGTTAAATGGAAGCAAATGCAGGGGCCTTCAGGAGCCAGGGAACACCAGAAAAGGAAGAGGAGCCAGAAAAAGGGAAGAGTAACAAGGTAACAAGAAAACAACCTGCACAAACTCCACCAGATCTGTAAAAATAGAGAGAGCATTGAGAAGAAAACTGCAGGGATCTGACAGGTTAATCCTATATCTTATCTCCCCCCAAGTAACTTCTGAAACACCAACAACCACAAGCACCTTTTGAGGCAAATCCAGCTCTTAAAAACATCAGAGATCATTGCTCCTGCACAATCACAGCTCCCAACCTTTGGCCCCTCCAGCACAAGCCTGGAACCTGCAGAGCAGCACAGAGCTGGCAGGCAGATCACACACCATGATAACCAATTTTATTTGGCATGTACCATAGGGCAGGTGAGGGAGGCTTTGGGAGGGCACTGCAGGCATGTGGAACAAGTGGGAGAACAGATCTGTTAGCCCTGAGACACAGAGACTCTCAGTGTGCACATATTTGCATGTATAATACAGTTAATGCACACACTCATACAGGTGAATTGGTTTTTTTACACATCTGAACATACAGCTCTAATGATACTTTAAAATATAGGAAATATTGCCACACGCTTCTTGCAAACAACTCAAGTACAGAGCATATTTATCCTGACAAAATAAAAACAAATGTTGATGGAAATACTGCGGTGGCAATGTTTTAATTTGCTAGCTTGATTTCCATATGGCAATATCTTGTTTACACATAACAGAGAACAGGATATGTGTACAGAATGATGGGCTTTCATTAAGATCACTTGGGCATGTTTCCTGTCCGAGCTCCTATAGCTGTTCCACTGCTGGTTTTCCCCTCCATGCTCCCCGTGTAGGAAGAAGAGTGAATTGGTCATAGGTTCTAGCATTTACTCATCACTCTGCACCAGCTTCCTACTTCCAAGAAGCCAAGCTGCCTGTGAGCTGCAATTCCGGAATTCGGTGGCCTGTCCCAGACAGCTCCCATCTGTTCCTCTGAGGAAGCAAACACCCCCAGATCCAATGAAGTCAGAGCAGACCGTGACTGGAATCACTGTGTTGGGCTGGGCCACAAACCAAGCCCAAACTGAATCATTCATGAAGAGGATGTGTGCAGCTCAGACCTAGTAAAAGTCCTGGAAACACACACATTAACAGCTCCTGTTCAGCTCCAGCATGCTCAGAGAGCCCTGGGAATCCAAGGGGCATCTTTTTATTTCTATTTTCCAGAATTCACTTGAGGTAGAATGGTGACAGAAGCACACAAAATAATAAGCACTCCTGCCACTCTTTATCCTGGGAAAATTCCTGCTGACCTGCTCCTTGTGCCACTATTTGTTATTCAAGCCCATGGAATTACTCCACCACATTTCAATAAGGTTTGTTCAGCTGCCCAGGGCTTATTAGAACTCTTGACAGATCAGGTCCAAAAGGCCTGAGCACAGCAGAACACAGAATTTCTCATGGCACCATGGAGCTACAGAGGATCAGAGTCAGGCCAGATTTAAAAAATAAATGGCTTTTGAACAAGTGATTAAAATTTCCCCAATAACAAAAAGTGAAAGAAGCAAGAGAAAAAAACCCAAAACTCTTAGAATGTAATACTTTGAGCAAAAGTATTCTGCACTTTAATTAAAACCAGCTCTGATTTATACTCATATGCATCTGTACACACAGAAATATTGGGCAGATTCCCAAACAAAAAGGGAACAGCACTGCAGCACTGGGGCTCCTCTTCACACACGGCTGCAATCCTCTAATGACTTATTTCCTCATACGTGTTTATTTCATGGATAGCTCATGGATATTTTGCAACTCTGAGCTTCTCCCAGTGAAAAGCAATCCTAGGAGATTTTATCCAAAGCCCACTTTATGACACTGAAAACCAAGCAAAAACAACTGTTGATGTCCTCATGAATTGTGGGTCTTGAGCAACAAGTGATCAGGAGAAAATATCCAGTATTTCTTATGAGCCACACCACTCCAAAGAGACCCCACTGTGTAACTCTAAAATCCAACCACCATATTCCAGTTCTCCCAGGAGTGCTCAGAGTTTCCATTTGAGTCTAACAACATTTGCATTCGTGATGATGAACCAAGCACTCATTTTGGCAGCCAAAGCAGTTGTAAATAAATACCCAAGACAGATCCACATGACACCTTCCTTGATTTAAGCACTGTGATTTGATGCAATCAGTAAAATGGACCTGAAACTATCAGTTGTAAAGAAAAACCTGCTAGAATTGGAGACTAGAAAGAGAGGGTTGGAAAAGAGCAAGAGCTGTATTTAGTTCAGCATTTTATTTGCCTCTGCCCTATTCTATGCTTATGATACTTTTATGGACAATGTAACACATTCTCTAATAAAATACACAATAAACCAGCAAGTAGATATTGGTCTATGATGCTGAGATAAAAACAGCAACTTAAATGCTATCAGTGATTTCTCAACACATGGAAAGCTAATGAAACACTGTTCTAAATGTAGTACTGCTCACCAGGAACCAGCAAAACTTTCATGTTCTTCTGGTATAAGGAATTTAAAGGCCAGTCCGAGCACTGTGATCAAAAATACAAAATTCATACATCACATAAAGTCTGGAAGTGAAGAAATCACTGTCACATGTTGGAGCCTCCTTTATTTCCTGCAGTTACCTTATTCCAGCCTGACTGTGGAAACACCAGAACCAAACGCACCCCAAACCAGACACACAAACCATGCCCAGCTGCTGGCAATCAAACCCTTTATTTTTCCCATTCCACCACACTCCGGGGCTGAGGCAGCTGAAAATGGCCTGAATGTAGCTGTGCCTGCCCCCCAAAGGCAGAGACATGATGATCATTAAGGCACAGATTAAGCTGACAGCTCTACCACTGCTGGTCCCAGTGAACAGCGAATCTGAGCACTAATTAATTGCCCACATGCACTAATTAATGAGCTGCCTGAAGCATGGTGATGGGTGCAGATGGCCCCCCGTGCTTGAGGTATTCCCAGGGGGGTTCTCCTGTTCTCTCCAGAGGCTGACTCAAGCACAACTGCTTTGGCATTTCCTGGATCTACTCTGCTTTTTGTATAGCCAACAGTCAGCACTGAATATGGGTAGAACTATGCAGATCACAGTCTGAATCAAAACATTTGCAGGAACAGCTGAGAAAGAGGAGAGGGAAAATGGGAAGAAAATTTTGGAAACAGGGCAGACAAAAGATAAAGCTGACAAAAAGAGGAATCATGGGGGAGCTGCAAAATGAATACAATATAGAAGATGTGATAAAAATAACCAAAAAGCCCAGAGAACAGCCAAGGAGAAATGCCAAATACTGCAGAGAACAAGGAAAAAAACCCAGCCATTGTCACCACTTTCCTGGATCACTCCCACTTTCGTTTTTAGTTTAAGAGATTTCATCTCATCCTGTTGAAAATCCCCAGGTATATTCACACCTTTGACAAATTGTGTGGTCTGACAAAATTTCCAGGTTGTTGTTAAAGAATTCACACTGGGATAATATTCCTGTTGGCATAGGTTTGCCCTCACCTGATTATCAGAAATAAGGATTTTAAGCCTAGGGTGGGTATTCTTACTTCAAGTGTAACAAACACACAGCTGCATCCTAGATGGGCCTCCTTCTCATGGCTATCCTGCCCTACAACATTTAAAGTTTAGGTACCTTAATGGCAAGAAGAAGAGGAAAGGTTTGATTCCATAATATATCAAACCAACGCACACTGAGCTGCATTTCATGGCTCAAAAGCAAATGATTCTTTGTACACTGAATGTCTACAGGAATGATAAATGTGGCAATATTAGATGTGGCTGGTACAAAACATTCATTTTTAGACCCCTCGGGATAGGGGGAGTTTTCAGTGCTACTTAGAATGCTTTTTCCTCGTTATCTCACTGGAATGCAAAGCCAAGACCAACAACTGTTCTCAGGGAAAATATCTGTCCCTCTATTTTAGAGGTTGAAAATCAGCAGAAATAGAAGAGAAATAGAAAGTCCTTATACGATCATGTGGAAATCCTGCTCCCTGTTTGGCCATGCTGAAGTGAATAACAGCAAACATCAACTGGGGCAGAAACCACTGCAGAGCAAACAGGAACCATATGTAACATCAGAATGGGTCTGCTCTCTAAACCTCCAGTCACAATGGATCAGCAGAAAAGTCATGAGTTATCAGTTCTATGAGCACTCTCGCCATGCTTCTGAAATTCTGCTTCACCAGTTAATTGTACAGAGCACAAACACTACTTCTAAAAATTCAAACACTGTTTATAAAAAATACTTATCATAAATCCATTTTCCTTTTTTCTAACAATTCAGGCAAGAAAGGTTTCTAAACAATTATCCACAAAACAGTTTTATTTTCTTGAGAAGTGCACTTACTAAAATAAGCATGACTTTTTATCTCGCTTTACATTGTCTGACACACCCTGAAGATTTTAAGTATCAAGAGTCTCTTTTGTGTGGGACAGATTAAACAAAAGCTCTGTTAAACTTCTTAAAATAACAGAATTTACCTGGTTTCCCAGAGCATATTTTAGCTGCAAAATACCTTACCCAGCTATAGCCTAGTATTAAATAAAAAGCAGCTAAGTCCCATTGCTTTAGAGCCAACACACAGAACAATTAAAGATTAAAACCAACACCTTGATTTCACGGTACCCTGCTGATGACAGAGTTATGCAGCACCACAGTAAAACCAACAAATGATTCACCAACAGCACACCAATATTCTGCACATAGAACCCAGAAAAAAAGCAGGAAAACACCAAAGCAACACACTCAGAAATTAATGATGATCAGAATTTTCCACTGCTTGCCTTTTAGCTTTCTCTCCTTTCTACCACAGGCTTTGTCAGTTTGGTTTTTTGATTGCCTGGTTGTTTAAAAAAGTACAAATAAGTAAAAGAAGCACTTACCAAAGCTCCGGAGCAGCTTCTAAGAGGGCAGGTGCCCATCTGAACCCTTTACATAACCTCCTACTCCCTCCCGCTCGCAGCTGTCCCATGTATGTTACAGATGAGGCCCTGGCTAGCCCAGGTGCACAGACTTTACAGATGAGGGCCTGGCTAGCCCAGGTACAGGGACTTTAAACGCTCATTGCTCGGTTAGTTCTGTTACTTCCAAATTCTGCAGATTAAATTCAGGTGAAATCCTCACCTGAGAACAATCTGTGCTTAACAGGTGGCAGACAACAGACAACCCTCAGAGGACTGAGCTGCTTTTTATGAGAACAAAAGCTTAAGTCCACGCCAATTCAATACCACAAAATTCATTCTCCAGCCAAGGTGTTTTTCACAGTGGAATCTCTGATGGCTAAGACAGCAATGTTACACTAAGCATCTCATGGTTCTGAGGTGTTGGCTTGGCTGAGTGGAGGTTTCTAAGCGTCTAGAGAAAGAAAGCTCATTTTGAAGCTTTAGAGTGAAATAAAACCCTTGGTAGTGACAAGTAAGCAAAGGACACAGCTGTAATGGGAGGTTGGCTCATGGACTGCCTGCACTGTGTGGTGTTTGAAATGTGTCCAAAACCCAGCTGCTCACACTCAAGGATGGTGTGTATTTTGCTCCACTTGTGAAAATGCACATAAATATGCTCAATACACGTGTCTTAAAAAATCACCATCAAGATACATCTTCCTTCACTTGGAAAATACAAATATTGTTGAGTTTATCTTTACAGAAGTTACTAAAATAAGTAGGAAACTGTTACCCTTTGTGTAAAACACAAAAGCCTGTGAATTACACAAGTTGCACCTCTATCTACTGAAAGGCAGAAATTCACTTTAGTCATTTTTAGAAGTTAACTTTATATAGAAATTATAATCAGGAAAAAGGTTTGTTTTATTTTTTTGTCTGTTTCTTGCTTTATTGATAATTTTTATGTGTAAAACAATAACTCTATTATGTTTAATAGTCACATAAACAACATATAGTCACTTAAAAACGTTTTAGTTGATCCACTTTTAATTTCTTTTTAATCCTTAGTATTCTCCTGTGACGTTATTGAATATTTCCTCTAATTCTTGTACTGCTGTGTTATGTTAGTATTTTATCTGCTTTTATTTAAAAAATTAAATAAACTAAGGAGAAAAGAAGGGAATGGCTTTACTAGTTACTTGGAAAATCAAGTCCAGCCCAGTCTGGAGGACCATACTGCCTGAGGAGTTAGAAAGTCCATTTTATTATTCCATCAATCCACTGTCTAATGAAGTAAAAGAAAGAAGCGGCTTCAAATGTAAACATTAATAATAATTACATTAATAAAATTACATAAAAGTAAAATATTTCTTTGCCTTCTGAAATCTCACAAAGGCTGTGCCAGCTCTAAAAATGTATTTTTTCAGACTCATGTGGGTATGAGCAGTGCTTTCAGATGAGAAGCTGTAATTCATAGGAACTAGAAAACCAAATTACTTCTTAGACTTCTACAATAGAACATCTTACCCTAGAGAGTCCAAACACCAGGAGTTAATACCAGCATGCCAAGTGCACCAGACATCTCCCATCTCTGCTGCAACTACTGAAGTGAAATAAATCAAAATGCTGTTTTCCCAAGAGTCCTTTCCACAATCATAATGTTTAAAGTGCACATTAAAATGTAGGATTTGAACACAATAAATTCACCTAATTCAAGTTACTTCCTCCCCAGGGTCTGTGGGACACACCTCAGGGTATTGTTATTAGAATTTTGTACCGCAAAACAGCTTCTGAGCTGATTTGGGGATTCAGATCTCTTGTTGTGTTCCCAATATAGGCAAACAGATCAAATGGGAAGCAGACTTAATTTAGGTAACGATGCATTGGAGGAATTCCCAGATTTGCCATAGAAGGAAGAATAAAAGTGAGGAGAGTTCCATGCCTGTGGTACCTAAGTTTGCTGGCTTAAAATATCTATATTACAGACTGCAGTTACTGAGACACTTGCAGCTCAGCTGAAAATACAGCTGTCAGTATTTTCTGATCAGGTTTGTATTTCTGAAAGCAAAAGATTAATAGAGATGACTGATGTGTGACACATTATCCACATTCTGCTCTCTCTTGCAAAAATATCAGACGAGTTGAGAAACAACCAGAATTTTAAAGCACGTTAATTTGAGCAATGCATTTTGCATACATTTGCTTTTATTTTTGTATTCTGCAGGCAGCTGGAATAAGTAAAAAAAGATCTGTAATCATCTCAGAATTAGAAAAAAAAAAAAAATTGGAAGCCTAAGCTTTATTCCATATTCATTATTTAATTATTCAAACAGTAAAATGATAAACTTTGGCTTTCATGATCTTATAACAAAGCCATAAACATGTTTGCATTTTTACTTTGGAAACGAGCTTCATAACTTGACTGGAACCCAGTCAAAAAATGTTGGGTTTAACATGGTATTAGATACTAATAGTTTTTTTATTTAATTAGAAAATGACTGAAATGACTGCACTTCAGTTTAATAACATTCAAGTTATCTTATTTGGCTGAAAACAGGGCTCACTGGATGGGGTTTTAAACTTTTTTTAAACTCCACGACCAGGTCCAACAGGATGTCACCCCTTATCAGCATCCTACAACCTCCAGGTGCCGTTCAAACCCGCCCCCCACAAACCCTGAGAATTGCAATCTATTTTTCCAACAATTCCTCGTTTTAAAACGACCTTCACATCGAGATGTAGGTTTAGGAAGAGGATCCTTTGTAGGTTTGATTTAATCCCTTTAACAGGTAATACACACATTTGAGTCACAGTTCCTCCCAGGCAGATGGAAATAGCTTGTTCCATAGAAAGTTGGTTTCAGGTGAGTGTTTTGGGAACAATCCAGACCCTTCTTCAGAACAAACACCTCTACTGATGAATTTAATTGCCCTCAACCACTCAGGGGAGGAGCCACAACAAAAATATGGGTTTTTACAAAGAAGAGTGAGAATGGAACAAGCAAACAAACAAAAAAAGGATCCAAGAACAGAATGAAGAGGAAATAAGACAGAAAAGAAAATTCCCATATATTAGTCCAATAACGTCTCAGAGAGACTGAGGCAGCCTTTAGGGGGGAGACTGTGGGGTCATGATGCAGAGCAGATTCCAGCAGCTGAGTGGGAGTTTAATTGATAACTCTGAAGTCATCTCCCTGAAGGCTGGTGAGAAGCACTCATCTTTATTCACTCTGTCAGCTCGGCCTTCTTGTTACAACAATGTAAGAAATATACATAAAACAAATTTGAGAAAAAAAGGAAAAAATATTCAGTCAATTGAAGCATACTCTAAAATGTAAAGGAGGATTCTAATTAAGAAAAATAAAGATTATATTCAAAATTATGATATGCTGCCAAATTTTTCTATGAACCAAATTCCTCAGGGTTTTTTGCTGGTTTCTGAAACAGCTGATCAAAGACACAAGCTAACATTTTCGATATAAGCCAGGTGAAATGTGTTGGCATGCTGTACAAACGAGCAAGTCTGGGAAGCCCCACATCCATGAGCAATCCAAGAATGAAGCAGGAGATCAGCCTGTTCCATGTGGGGTGGTGGGTGCCAAAGGTACCAGTGAAGCAGCTCTACCTCAGTGACTCGAGGGAGCTGGCAGAAAAACTGAAATCCAACATGTTCCAAACAGTATGCTAACATTCCCACAGGAATAACCAGCGCAGGACATAACTGGAAATGACATCTGAAATGCCACGCTCTGTCTCCAGAAGGGAGAAATGAAGAGCTAAAAATCCCCAGGACCTCCTGAGCAGAATGCAACATCCTGTGCCTTAAATTCATGCTGACATACAGCAAAGCTCTTCTGTTTTAACATATTTGGGCATGTTGTCCTAAAGCCACAGCCCAAGCCCCAAAGAACAAACCATGGTTGTGGCAATTGCTTTGTTTTGGTGACTCTCACCCTTTTTTTTTTTTCCTTCTTAAATTTCTATCATGTACTAGAGGAAAAAACTCCTCCTGTCACAATGCAAGAGGTTGTTACTTTTTTACTGGAAACATTTCCTAGGAGCCTAACAGTCTGCCACCACTCAGAAAAAGCTTAGATTTGCCAATATTGAACATCTCTACATTGTCCCAACTGCTTAGCAATTCCAGGTTTAAGTGCAGTGCATTCATAAATGGACTGAAGGGACATCATCACTCCCCACTGCTTCCTCCAGCACAGAAAAGAGGGAAGTGAAAGGGTGAAAGGGGCAATCGTCTGATGACATTTAGTCAACAATTTATTTGAAAGCCAAAAGTACCAATTTTTTATATTTATGCATTATATAATACTGCATAATTATATAATAATATTGTGTATACATTTATATATATACACACTGTGTATTGGTGTGTGTGTGTGTGTGTATGTTTAAAAACTCAGAACACAATCCTGACAATGGCTGAGGTGGATCACAGAAACTCCAGCTCTGTTGATAGCAGCCTGTGACAGCTGCAGCAGATGTTCAGTTTTGAGGGGCTCAGGCTGACAAAATTGTAATATCTGATAGGGAGGAAGAAAGCAGAAAAAAAAATGTGTGCAGTGCACTAAACTGTCATCATGTATAAAGAAACTCCTACCAAACTAAATGATAAAGTAAAAGAACATTTACCCCTAGGCAGTGGGGAGTCCCACAGACTGAAAATGAAAAATAACAGATACCACAGGGAAAATGTGAAATGCAATACACATTCAGAATATTCCATCAAACAACTCTTTAATACAGCAAGAAACAGAGTGTTCTGAAGACCTGACTTATTTAATGGAAGTGTATTCATACACTGTATTTGTGTATTAGTTTAGTCTGTCCTCTGCTGAAACACAAAATCCATGGTTATTCCTAATTTAAATTATCTTATGGCCCTTCACCTGGTCTAACAGTTAACCAAAATACAATTGTGAAGTTATACTGATGTAGACACAAGTGCCAAAATATTCCTTGCTCAGACAAATGCATGCTGCTTTCTTACAGGAAAACTATGTTTTATCTCACATAAGGCCAGCTCTCAGAGAACAAGACTCTCTGTCCAGATTTACAATATTCTTAAAATAGGCATTTACAAAAATAAATAGCTGCCACCCATCTCCCATGCAGATCTAAGATTTCCTCACATGCCTAGTCACACTCGTGTATCCACCAGGCTCTGGAAAGTTAATGATCCGTATCCTGGTTCCCATCAAAGCACACAAACAAGCCCTGGAAATGCAAGTATTTTCTAGAAATTTTAGACATGGAAGATTAATTTACTTCCAAGCTTTTAAAATGATCCATCTGTGTAACAGAGCAATTCATATGTTCACACATACGGCAGTGCCCACAGAGCCATCACCACAGCTGAAAAGCAAATTATGTCTGTGGTAACACCAGAGAAAGGGAAGAGAAATAGCAAAAAGTGAGGACAGAGTCTGGGAATTTAGCAAGTTCTCTGAATCAGGTAACTTCCCTTCTGTGCTGGCTACAAAATGGATAGCTGGAGAAAAACAAGAAGGGAAATGGTTCAGAACTTCTATTTAGTGTTATTTTAGGCAACAAACTTGGTAGAGGTTTGAGGCAAGCTGCCCTTGCACATGGAGTAAGCTCAGGTCCTGACTTTAGGGTCTCAAGGAGCACCACAGCCAGAAAGTGGAAAGGAACCACATGAATACCTGACATGCTGTTCAAAGCCCTCAAGCCACATCCAAATCCAACTCCACTGCAACTTAAGTCATGTTTATGGGACTGCTTTACAGTCACTTCAAAATGAACTCTTATCAAGACAATGTCCATACAGCAAGTTTCAAACAGAAAGTCATGCCATGTTGTTAATGTTTTCCATAAGTAAAACCTCCAGTACTACATTTCTGTGGAAGCAGAGTGCCACTGAAAGTGTGCACCAATCTTCCTGCTCCACTGAAAGACTGATCAGACATTTTGAAAAGATATTCGCAAACCACTTCAGCTTATCTGTCCTTCCATAAACCAGCTGCACTAGGCACCCTCAGAATATAGGACCCTCCCTATTATTCAAAACTTCTTTTAATGCAATATACAGTTATTAGTTACCCAACTAGTTGTTCATTTCACCTGGGTTTTAATGGATGTGCAGCCAGTCACAGACACAAGTAGGAAAGAGCAGGTGTGAAGTTATGACACCACCAAAATCCATGACATGCTGTATTTAAGGGAGATTACCATGATCCAAAAAATGCGTTTTAAATACCAGGAGTTGCATAAACAAATATGGAATTATGATTTTCTGTGGACTTTTGTGAGCACTGTGACTAATTTTCTTGCCTATTACTATTATTTCTATTTCACTCTTGATTTCTTAGCCAACTCTTCAGAGCAGAGACTGGGAAGCTGGAGTTGTGCTCTCAGTGAAACCTCAGAGAACCAGGCTCATCGAGCCCTTTTTGCTGTATTTTCGTCTCAGTGCTGCAGCGGAGGCTGAAGAGTTTTGTGCCATTATGTAACTGCCTGGCAGCATGTAGCTCCAGGCACTTATAATCTGGTTTACTGCTTGTCATTTGCTAATACTTCGGGTTTTTCTCTAGATTATGGTATCAGGGATGTTGCAGGGGGGTTTGCCTTCCCCTTCCCTGTCGGAGAGAAAGCAGGCTTCAGCCACAGCTGCCAGGTTCACGTGGAGAATAAACCACATCTCCCTGCTCTCTCCAGCCCCCGTGCTTCCTTCTGCCTCAGCACACAGAGCAGCGCACTCTGCCCTGCCACACCGAGGGTGGGCTCTGCTCTTGGCTCCCGTGGCACAGCAGGCTGAAGCCGAGCAGAATCCGGGAGCACAAGCCCAGGGTAAGATGCGGGTAGTGCTGTTCCAATAAAATCTGCTAATCAAGTGCATTCAGCGGGGTTGGGCAGACTTCCAGATTTAACCATACCATGGCAGCCAGCCAGGAGTGGGAAATAGCAACACACTTGGTTTTGTGCAGGGACAGACAAACAGGTCTCTGCATCACTGATTGAAGATCCTAATTTCTTCCAGAGCTGTAAAAATTACCAGCTATCAAAGAAGGCTTCACATGTCCTTGATAACAGTTCAGATATCTGCTTGCTTTTCTATTCTCTTACATTTTTCCTGAGCAAAATATCCTTTCTCCTTCATTCTTTTAATCCATGCCAGCTAAGATAAAAAGATATATCACACCTAATTCTTCAGCATAAACCTAAGGTAAGAATTACAATGGACAAGCTCTCCCTGGGAAGGGAGCAGCCAAGAGCCAGTGTGAGGCCTCATTAGGTGTCTGTGCCCTGCTCATATTGCAAACAAAACTGGTATTTTTCATGCTGTATTTTAATTCTCTCTCCATGAAATCAGTCTCCTTACAAGGAGAGGAAAAAACCTAAATCTGAAAATCTGATAGAAGCCCAGAATAAACTAAATATGAAAATAAAAAGAACAGAAAATGCAGAGCCCTCAAAACTCTAAGTTCTTGGCTAAGTTCTATCTCAAAGGAAGAAATTACTTTCTATCTATTTTCTTAAGATTGCAATTATTTATAAAGTGGAAAACAATTATGTGTTCTTCCAGGTAGATCCTGAATTTATGAAAAGTAATTTTAAAAAGGCTATAAGGATAACTTAAAAGGATAAAAGAACTTTTAATAATCTGAACTGTCCTTGACAGAGAGGAGACAGGATGGAAGAGAGATGAGCCTAAAACAGATGTGCAGATTCCTTTAAAAAGGTGTTCTCCATCCACTTAATGGAAGAGAAATAATGGGAATTAGCTCTCTTAATTTACTTTTTGCCAAAATTTTCTGTCACAATCTGAAGTGTCAAATTTTCATTTGAAATTAATTTGAAATATTTATTTTGAGATCTGTGATACAGTTATATCACAAATTCTACATTGCAGAGAGCTACGTATCGAAAAGATGACTTCCAAAATTTTGAGTGCATTCTGAACGGCATGATCTGTGCTATAGAAACCAATGGATTAAAGGATGCAGTGTGGGAAATGAAAAGAGGAGGGAAATACCACACAAAAAAACAAAGAAAAGGAAAATAGCATTTCTGTAACAGCATTATTTAACAACATTAAACAATCAAAAATATCATCAAGTTTCAAAGAGAAGATTTCCTTCCCTGAGCCCATGTCCAAATAATCTCAATCTCCTAAAAATACCCAAGCTTTTGGATAAGCAACCTTTCCACCACGACAAATGTCACGTGTGGTTCTTGCAGGTGGCTCAGCAGCTGCATCCAGCAGGTTCCCTGGAATGAGTTCTGGTAAAACCTGCTGTGAAAACATCCCACTGCAGCAAGGGGAGTGCCTGTGGAAGGTGATGGATTTCTCTTTTGTGCATCTTTTGCAAATGCCCAATGAACTATTACTTACTGACCCAAGCAACAAAATCTGCCAGACCCACGGAGTTACATTAACCCAGCGTGCAGCTGGGAAGATAAAGCAATATTCCTGGGTGGGATTGGAGTGGGCTACTTCCTCTAAGTATCTCTTGTAAAATGCTCTTTTCTGCAACCCTATGCAAAAGCATAGGTGCAGTTCTTTAAAATTTAGTTCCAGTATTCAGACATAAAAGGGCCACTCCAGGCAGAACCTGGGGCATGTCTGGAATCAGTAACTTTGGGTTAGAGCCTCAGCTGTACCAAGCCTCACGCTTACACAGCCAGCCCAAGCAGGGCAGGTGACAGCAGAGGGACAGTTCACTGCAAGGCCACTGCCACACCCCCAACCAAACCACAGAGAACTCCCCGGGGAAAGGCATTTACATTATTCCCCTCTTGGGAAGGAGGGACTGCATTAGAAGGAATGCAGCACAGAGCTGCCCATCCTAAAGCAGCTTGAGATGGTTCTACTAACTTAATCCCAGACAGAATTACACAAACTTCTTCAGTCTGACAAGCAAGAGCTTTAAAATAGCTCTTTCAACTAAAGACAGCTTCCATACAGACTCAATATAATATCCTTCTAGACACTGGTGGCCACCTCCAGATGCCACATATTTAAAAAAAAATACACTAACCCATGTGGAAGTAGAAGGCCTGCACACGTGCAACAATCACTGTACCTGCACAAGACCTTGAATCAGGAACATAATTGTATATTATAAACTTGTTTTACAGCCACTAAGAGACAGAGCAGTTTCACTGAACAGCATTTAAATTTTTTTTTTTTTAATAATTTCTGAACAGATGAAAATCTCCCTGAATTCTAAGGGATCAGGAACCTGCTGCAGACCTACTGCTAAAGTCTCATGTAAGTGCAGCCACTCTCATACATGTTCAGCACCGGTGTGACCAGGGCCAGAGAGCAGGTCCCAATAGTGTCCTCTCTGATCTGCTGTCAGAGAGAAACCACAGATAGAGCTCAACTTTTCCCTAATCATAGATTCCAGCACTGGGAGAAGCCAAAAGGTCCTTTAAGTACCTTACAAATAGTGCTCAAACACTAGAGAGATGAAAGAAAAAGTTAAGGAAATTTACATTTAACACCTTTTCTGGTCAGACAGCAACTGACTGTGACTAACCTCCAGTTAAAGAGCTCTTAGAAGGAAGCATGGTCTGCCTAGTCAGGGTGAAAGCAAAAGGGCTCCAACCTTAACTGCAGGTAGAGCTGTGAAAAACTGAGGGCGTATTTTATTGTCTTTTTCACTGCAGTTAATTTCTAAAATAAACAACATCTCTTTAAAAAGAATCAGAAAATTCTTCTTCAAAAGTATGGCTCATCTTGCCCAAAACTGTTATTTTGCAGTTAATATTTGCAAGTAGTAGGTTACTACCAGAGTAAATGGCACTTGCAATATTTAACTCTGCATATGGAACACAGTTTCTGAGGACGAGGAAGCAGATGTTTGGCATGAACAGATGCCCAATGTCCATGTGGAGGCATCAATATTAGTATGGCTACATATAAACTGCAGTGCCAGTCAGCAATTTTCATGTAGGGTTATGCCTTGAACATTCAAGACTGCTAAAATAATAGAGGCACTCAAAATTCCTTATAAAACATCCAGTAAAATCTTTTGTAACAAGGAGTGTTAGGCAGTCAAAATAACAGGGCTGCTGTATCACTCTGAGAGTAGCCTTTATTTTATGTTCTGTTCTAATTGCCATCATTTTAGTGTATTTCCACCCATCTGTCACAGAAGAAAGAACAGACTTCACCGCCGGCACCCACAGAAGTTCCAGCAGTCAGACACAGCATACCAAGGATCACTGTGCTGCTGGAGTGTTTGAAGGAGAAGACATCAACCTACACTTGGCCTGAAGATCAGGCCTCCCCCTACAGCTTTGGAGGTCTGTTCCCAGGCCTTTACAAATACCAGTGCTAAAGGAGAATTTAAATTCAACATGTCTCTTGGACAGCCAATGCAGACAACTAAAAGTCCCTGAGGCAGAAACGCACCTCATGAAAAACAAGGTGCTGTTCCTAAGAAGCTTTTAGGTGGGAAGAAAAGGAGACATTTTTGCTCTTTGCCAAGGTTCCCAAAAACCTGAGCAGTTGGCAAGTCAGCAGAAGACCCTTTTACAGACCTCAACCCCCCTCCCACTTTCACAGAAAAGCATTCAAATACTTAGAGCTGTAGAATTTTTTTTTAAAAATTGAAATTAAGTTAACTCATATGAAAACATTTTCTGTGAGTTTTCTTCCTAGTAAAGAGGAACTACCTGACTATCATGACTCCTGGCCATCTGAAATCAAGTTAAAATAAAACAAGTAAAAACACTGCAGAAACATAGAAAATGTAAAAAAAAACTTAAAAATTAGGGTTAGACTGCCCAGGGGTTATAGGCTGCTGGTTAAATGATGACCATTTTCATTGACATATTGTAACAAATGCCTGCTGATTTTCTCTCCACTTTTAACTGATTCAAGTATTTCTAAATCACTTTCAATAAGATACTGTAACTGTATATTCCAACACAGCTGATGCATTAATACAGATATTTAATAAACCAATGAACAGCAGCCCATGCCCCAGTAAAGACTTCAAATCTAAATGCAGCACAGCACTCAAGCAGAGGCAAAAGAAGCCCACTGGAACTTCATGGAATAAACAGCATTTCCCCCAGGTTTTCCAACACTGAAAGCAAAGGAGGCAACAAGCTCATTAGAGGAATTTTTATGGGGAATTAATTTCTTTCATACGAAACTCATTTAACAACTTGATGCCTCAAAACAATTTCCAAAACCCTGCTTCACTCCAGCTGTGCCATGTGTGTCAAGTTTGGATGGCTCGGTGCAGGAGCTGGTGTGGCACCCGCATAAGAAACAGGGCTGGAACTTCTGTTGTAGAAAATCTCAGATGGTTCCATGGCTCCTTTGCTCCCTTTGAGGTCACTGAATCTCAGCAGTCCTGTGTGTTCACCTCGGGTGTCTGAAGTGCAGGGTTAGCCCAAGCTGCAGACTGCAGCTCCCGTGCACTGATGAGAAACAATAACCACAGTAACCCCAACACCAGTCCACATCAAACAACTGCTGTTACCATCCAGAGGGTGGCAACTGAACAGAAACTTAAAGTACTTTAGATCACTTCCAGTAAGCATCACCCTATAAACAGAAATATGGTTGATTGAAATAAAATTGAAAATAAAAACATTAAAGTCCAATTTAGATCTTCTGTCTCTGAGGCTTTGGTTTGCATAGCTCTGTCATCAATTCACTAATTCCAAAATTCTATTTACTGAGGTCAGCAATACACAATATTGCTTTAAGCATACGACTCCTTTTTTTTTTCCTAACTGCAGCAAGACAAGAAAACCACATTCTGACACATATCCTGTCTCCTGAAACAACCCTTGTGGAGAACAAGCCAGGCCTCCAGTGGCTCCTGCAGCCCAGTAAATCCCATCCCCGCTGGCACGGCTGCGGTTTTAATCTCAATCTGTCAGCACAGTGGCACCCCCCCAGCACACTTAGAGCAATATTCTGATAAATCCGACACTGCTGGTACACTGTGAGCAGCCTTACATAAACAACAGCTCTGGAATCCATGGATAACAGCATGGCTTTGCAGGTAATACAGAGACCTGGGAGAGGGAGCAGTCTTGCTGCCTCACGAGAGACTGCCATGGAGGCAGTTGGGATGCAAAACTGCTTTTGTAAGTGCACACCCTACAAAATATCAGATTCCACAAGAAACCAGGGTGTGTAAAAACTGCAGGTGAAGACGTCAATACACTGTCAGAGGTATTGTGTCAGTAAGTTTTGGCATATTCAGGACAATGGTTCAATACTGCAAAAATTCTCAGAACTCAAAAACAGGGAGACAAAACTTTGTCACTACACCGGAGGAAAAATTTCTCAGGGTTAGGAATCTCTGTTATCAAATTACTTCTGCAGAAATAGATAAAATCAATTGTATTTTAAGTGATAATGAGAAGTATCTCAACTGTTTTGGGGTGTTTTTGGCTGTTTGCTGGGGCTTTTACATGCACAAAATGCAGAAAAGTTATAGGAAAGAACTGCCTGCATTCAACACTTAATTGAGAGAAAAATGAGGATTGATCTAATTGATCACTGTTCTACAAGTAATGCACAATATAAAAGTAAGAAAACCTGTTCTTTTGGAAGTTTTCAATTGCTTTTAAAGCTAATGCTCTGGAGGTTACCCACAAACCCCTCTGCAAAACAGGGCTCACTTGAAGGTTAAATCAGTGGTTCAGGACCTCATCTCCTCCTGAAGTGAAAGGAGGAAGAGCTGGAAGCACAGCACCTGGTGGTGGCTTTGCACAGAAAACAGGACAATTCCAAGCTCCCTTGTTCCTGCTCAGAACATCGACCTTATTAGCTGAGTGCAGAACATTCAGTTCTTGTACAGGCAGAACTCGCCTTTCAAATGTGAATCTTGGAAAAAATGGCATTTCTCCAATACAATACAATTTAATCCAATACACACTGGTCTGCTTTAGCCCAAACTAAATTATGTCCAGCTGCATTATTTTGATACAAAACAAGAGACAAAGCTATTAATCTTGGAGAACACATTAAACATACATACCTACCCTTTTCACCAAGGACAAATATCCCCTTTCATGACTTCAATAAACACTTCAAGGTAATACATGGTATTACCCCTGAGAATTGTGGGTTTATCATCTTTGTTTTCAACAAAACAGCATTCACCAAACCACAAAAAAAAAAAAAAATCACAGAGGGAGATAACAGCAGTCCTTGAAAGCAGATATTCCCACTTGAAGGTCTCCTAGACTCCCAAGTTTTCTTTTTTAAACAGTGTTTCAAACCTCTTTAGAAATTAGAACCTGTTGGACTGAAAATGCATGCCCTGCTGTTTAGAAGCTGGTCTCAAGCAAGTAAATCCCAAGAAACCCAGAAAAATTGGATAAGCACATTCATCCCATTCATCACAAATGGATGAGAGCTGTGAAGCTTAAAATGTGAGAATTTAAATTCCTGCATTCATTAGTCATATCAGCGATGACCACACAAGGCATCAGCTACTTAAAAGTACTTACAAGTGATGGGATATTACATCAGCAGGGACTGCACAGTGCACCAGTGGCAAAGGAGGCAACCCCCCATGCCCTGGTGCAAACAACAGAATATTCCAGCAGCATTCTGGATAGTCTGCCCTTCCTTAAACCCCATATGGTGACAGCAACAGTTCTTGGCCACTAAGAGCTGAAATGAACTGTTGCTTGGGTTCTGCTGATGCCTTTTGGACCCAAATGTTTCATCCTTTGTGGAAATTACAGTTTTCCACCAGAATTCTGAGGGTGTTGCAGATCAGAAACAAAATCTGTCTTTACAAAGGATGCGCTGGACATTCAGCAAGTCCCTCAAGACACAACTGCTTTGAACACATGGCTCCAGTTTCCTTTAAAGAGCACAATAGGCAGAAGCAGTGTCAAAGTACAAACATGAGACATTCATTCTTTCTATTCCAGTTGTACCTTCTAAACATGACACTGCCAAAAGCAGACTCCTAATGTGACAGCTCTTAAAGTAAAGAGTACAGAAGCTGTACAACACATTTGGTTTGGGGAGGGAGGTGCTGTCAGGTATAATAACAACAATTCAAACATAAGCACAGAAGTACACAGCTCTCTACATGGATTACACTTCCTATTGCAAAGAGTATAAAAATGTACGTCCATACAACAAGCAAACATTTTAATTTCACGATCCCGCAGATGCCTCTAAAACACTGACTCTTCTCTGAGCAGCTCAGTGTCTGTTTAAGCAGCCTTTTGGAGCTGATAATACCTTTGGAACCAGAATAAACTTCGATGCACATGCACCTTACTTGATGAAATGCTGCTGCTTTAATGCATCCCAGAGAGGAGAAGGATGCTACGAGGATACACAGCAGCCAAAAGCTCTTCCTGGGAAAAGTGGATGGCTTTCTGCAAACAAGGTTTATGTGACAATTGTGTGGTTTGGTTACAGAGTGTCAAAGCTGTGGCTTCAGCAGATGCTTCCACAGCACTCCCACACCATGAGTCACCTGGGACTGTTCTGGTTTCACATCATCCAGGAATCGCTTCATTCATGCTGAATTGGGTGAACAGGGAGGGCAGCACATAGCTGTGCTCAGAGGAGTGGCATCACCAGGCAACATCCTTCATGAGGATATTCTAGGCTCAGATTTCTCTCCTCAAGTAGTAGCTACATTAATTTTCTATTTTACTGATGTAAATTTCTGTATTCTGGACAGATTTTTTAAAAGGCTACCTTAAACACTGTAACCGTGGGGTTTTTTTGTGAGGTGCAGTAAAAAAATCAGCATTTCTGTAGGACAAAACCATCAATTAAATCCACTTCTCAGGCAGAATTTGAGAGAAAGAGACAATAAACTGGACAGATGAAGAGCAAGACCTGTCCTTCTGTAGCCATCTTGCACTAGCACGCTTGGGATTTTTTGCCTGAAGTGCGAACAGCTGAACTCGATTTTGATTTAGATTTTCTGGATGATATTAAAACCAGATTAGTTTGAGCTACGTGTCAGATTTATGGCACTCTCGTGCTGGGATTTGCTGTGGGCAAGGAGAGCTACACCTGCCTTCTGTACGAGGTCAGAATTGATGAGCTGGGGTCCCGGCTCTGGAAACATCAAGGTGCCGGAGCCACGATTTTGCAGCACTGTTGCACTGAGATCTTCCCAGTGCTGAAATGAAGTGCTTTGCTTTTGGTGCAGTGCAATAGAAAAACTTACCTCCCCTCCCTTATTATTGCAACATTTTGAAGCTTTGCTCCAAAATAATGATAATCAACAGAATCTTGACATTCAGCTTTCACAGCGACTGCTGCTAACAAATCTGAGCTGCTCTAAAACGGCAGGTACAAACAGAGCTGTAAGAGGCGAGGAGGGGGTATTCTGCCAGCACTACATTCTCCTCCCTTCCCTTTAAACCCCACCCCACCCCACCACCAGAGAAGTCAGCCCCCTTACCTGATAATATCATCGTTGTGCCCGAGGAAGAATTTCTGGCTGTGCTCCCTGGTGTTGTAAACTACGCCGACTCCAGCCACGAAGTACACCACCTCTTTCCCTGCCGTGTAGTACAGGTTGTTGCGGCACTGGTGGCCCCGGTAGCCGTACACCCACTCCAGCCGGAGCTGGCAGCGCGGAGCCGTCCGATCCGCCATGATAACCAGCCCCCTGCCCACCGGCACACAGAGCTGAGCGCCGGCCCGCCTTCCCCCGGCACGCTCTCCCCTTCCCAACGGCGGCGATCCNCAGCGCATCCGCGGTTCCGGGATGCCGCCGCCGCCGCGCTACCGCCGCGCCGCCACCATCATCTGCTGCCGCCGCTGCCCAGGACGAGCCGCCGCCGCTCCGCCGCCGCTGCGCGACCCGGGCAACTTCTCGGGGGCACAAAAACACACCTACATAAGCAGCAGACCGGGCTTTTTTCCTTTCCGAAGGCAAAGTAACTTCTGTGCGTCACCAGCACCACCTGCCAAAGACTCCCCGCTGCGTCTCCCGGGTTGCACCTTCTTGGTTTCCTGCACAAAGCCTCCTGGGCGCTCTTCTTTTTAACATATCTACCCTCGGGGCTAGAGCTGGAAGAGAAGAAAGCACAAAACCCGTGCGCTTGAATCTCAGAGTGCACGTGTGTTTAAAATGCAAAGGGACGCCCTGGATGGGGGAGCTCTCCTTGGATGGGTGCTGTGGCCGCTCTGGGTGGTCTGGGGGCTTCTGAGGCTTTTCAGCAGGATCCAGTGCTCCGAGTGCTCATACAAATCCTCTCTTTCAATATCACCTCATATACAACATCCAGCATAAATATGGGAATATTACCCCAGCTTTCCTCACCCCCCAGCAACCAAAAACTTTCTCCTTTTGGAGTCTATGGCATCTATGTAATTAAGACAATCTTATTTTCTTGTTTTCAGTAACAAAACACTCCAAGTCACCATGAGATAGTGGGGGCTGTGGCTTTGTGGGTTTTTTTGGGGGGTTTGTTTTTTTTTTTTTTCCACTGTCATCCTTTGGAATAATATTATAAGGAATACATTTCCTCTTCTGCCTTCTGCCTTTCGTAAAGCAGAATTCATATTACCATTGCCAGTCGAGCATGGTTGCTGTATGTTGTTTGGTGATAAGACATCCACTGCTTTATAGTATCACTGCACAGAAACCCAAACCCAGCCCTCCAGACACTCGGCCACAACCGCAGGGAAGAGGATGCTGGAATCAGAGGAGCAGAACCAAACCCCCATTCACAGAGCACAGCGCCAGACGGACGGGAAGAGGGAGTTCCAAGGCTGACAACCCCTGTACCTTTTCCCACACAACACGCCTCACACCGACCGAGCTGAAGAGCGGCGTGCCGGCACCGCTCGCGCACGGGGTCACAGCGCCGGCAGCACTCCAGGACACGGCAGCGGGACACCCGCCCTCGGACAATGCGAACCCGGGAGCTTCGGCA